>VXBL01002132.1:609379-620505 GCA_013400195.1 Aramus guarauna | reverse complement strand
GTTTGTGTCTGTGGGTAACCCGTGACAGGTCCCACACCTTCGCTCTCCCCCCGAGCAGGGCCCGCAGCCCAGGAGCTGACTGACGGATCATGCAACCACGCTGACATCGCGCACGGCTGCGAGAACCACTCCAGAAGCAGCGGGGCTTTTGACGGCAGCATCGCTGCAGGTCGAGCCCCCTCCCTGCCCGGTCAGCCGCGCTGGGGGCTCGGCTGCATGAACAGGGCCTGCACCCCACCGGGCTCCACCTCGGGCAGGTAAAGGCGCATCCTGGCCAGAAGTTACTGTCATTGGACTTGCTCACCTGCGCAAGCTTCATTTGCATTTTATTTCTCTGAAACTGCCTAGGAAAAAAAAANAGGGCTCCCGAGAGCGGCCCGGCCCCGGCCCGGCTGCTCCCCCCGCACCGCCGCGCCGCGGAGGCCCGGGGCAGCACGGGACGGGGCCAGGCGGGCAGCGCCCCGGGNAAAAAAAAAAAAAAGAGATAACGCTATGTTTGACAGAAGTGAAATTCTGAGCAGTTTCACTGCTGCTGCTACGAGTGGCAAAAGCGAGACTGACGGGAACTCCCAGGCGCTGGGATGCTCTGCCAGAGCTGCACCCTGCCTGACGCTGTCACTGGTTTTGTTTGAACAGACCAGGATGATGATCCCCAATATTTCCTCAATGGCATATTCAAGCTGCCGACCTTTCAAACTGGGCTGCCAAATGACCTTTTTGAAGAGAATTTTAATCCAGCTTGCCTTGTGTTAGATTCAGCAAGCATTTGCTGAATAAACTGGGTACGTTTGTAATTTTTATACGCTATTTACATTAGAAATGCCAATGTGCAAAGTTATCTCAGGAGCTAATACATTGCCCATCACTGCAGTATCTAAACATTCTTGAACTGAGACAGCAGAGAAAATTATGCTCTACTTTGCTCTATTTTTTCCCCTCTAAAAGTTTCTCCACCAACGCAAACAAGTTTGGATTGTTCAGTTTTTGGCAAGAGAAAGTTCTTTGCCCCTTTGGCAGCCCTTGCCTGGTAGGGAGAAGATGGGATCACACTACTTGCCTCTGAGAGCCAATTCTTGTACCCTTGTAACGTTCAGGGCATCACTTCTTACATGGGCACCCCAGTCACTTCATACCTGAGCAGAGCTTTTGTTTCAAAGTGCAGTTTACTGCTTTCTGGGGGGAAAAAAAAAAAAAAAAATCAACCCCTGCAAATGGCTGTGAGGAGTTCTGACATTAGGTTTAACAACTGAAATGCAGTGTTTTCGGTGTAACAGGAGAAGCGTAGCTGCAGTGGTAAGGCCACCCAAGATCAGACAGTAAAGCTCAATTCTTTGGGATTGTCTTTCTTCCCCAAGAATAAATATTCTCTGAGTGGATTTCAGACAGCGCAGGGTCGGTCTGAGGGGGACCTTCCTAGGAGAGGTGGTTGTCACCCCGCAGCTCCCTGCAAGTCCAGGGTACAGAACCAGACCCAGCTGGATCGTAACGCTCCTGCCAGGCACCACATACTGCTCACCAGCACCACCACAACGCGGAGACTTCACTGAAACACAGAAGTGGCCGTGCGGCCGCAGGGGGCTCTGCCTCTTGGCTGTCACTGCCTGCTCCTCCAGCACCCTGACGTCTCACCCCAGCACCTCCCGGTACTACTCCAACGCGGTGGGGACCGAGGGCAGAGTGACACGCCATGGGGTAGCAGGAGCAGATCTTAAACCCTCTTCGAACAAACCTATTTTCCACCTCTCTGGCCTACTTTCTGGATACAGTTCTTGATCTGGCTGTGCTCACAGGCGACGGAGCAGGATCACGTGCTGAGGTGTAAGATCCTCCAGGCTGCCGGATCTGCCTCATGTCTTCTCCCTCTTTGATGATCTTGTCTCCCAGGTGCAGCAGGGCTGTTGGCAAAGTGCACAGTGAAAAGAAAACAGCTGTGCTTCGCTGTGCCTAGTGATGGGGTGAGGACAGAAGATGCCAAATGCATTTACCCAAGAAAACCCTTGAATTCTGCTGCGCTAGGCCTGACCCTGGTGGCCTCTCCCCACCCAGCCCAGGCCATCTCTGTTCAGTCTGCGACACTGCCAGGAGGGGATACAGGATACAGCCACAGCGCACAGGAGGTGGCTGGGGCCCCAGCTGCGCTAACAGGACTTCTCAGCCCTTCCCACAGGCCCAGGAGCCCATCTCGGCACAACCGCCACCCTTCAGTCCCAGTGAGCTACGCGGTAGGTGTAGCGGTCCCCAGCTCAGCCATGACCGTGTCTGTGCCTGGCCAGGGACCCCGCTGGCCCTGACCGACAGACTTCCCAGCTTGACCTTGGACCTGCCACATCACCACGAACTTGCCTGATGATGTGGGCTCTTGGTCCAAGCTGGCTACCAACCCAGGGGAAACGAGACAGGGCCCTGGCAGCCAGGCTCCTTCCCAGCCAGCCGTGGTATCGCACCAGGACCCCGCTGTGCCCAGACGCTGATCCATAGAGCCCTTTGCTATCTCAGCTCTGCTCCGGCCCTAATGGTCATCTTCTGATCCTAACCAGGAGCCTCCCATCGCCCTGCAGGGCTGCAAGCATGCTTCATCAGCAGTCCCTCCTGCACGAGCCACGTGTCTGAGCTCAGGAAGAGGCATGAACACGTCAGATTTACAACATTCACATCATGCCTTTGGTCTCTGCTTTACCTTTTTGCAGCATTAGCTCCGTGAGACCACTGTTGCGTTCTCTGCACAGCTTGAGGCTCTTCCAATAGCTCACGAAGCAATCCCTGCAGAACCGGTCCACCAGTGCTCCCACGTCACCCTCTGCAGTTGACGGCAGGCAGTGCTCATCAACGGCTGCACCCCCAGACCTCACCAGACGACACTTTTCTTTCTGTTCTAGCAGGCTGTCTTTGTTCTGCCAGTAAAGGACAGGTCCCAGTTAGCACTGCTGGGCAAGTACATCTGCGCCCTTGCCAAGATGCTCCAGATAAAGCGTTTTGGGGTGAATTAATCAGTGTGATATTTTTATTTGATCATCGTGCACTGACCCTATAACTGAATGGGACAAAGTGCTTCTCAGCACCGTGCAGGACAAATCAACAGTCCAACAGGCACGTCAACTCATGGTCAGAAAACTCCATCCCCAGACATAAACATTGTTTCAACATGACCTTTTTCTTGCTGTTTAGCCATAAAAAATGTTAATCCCACCAAAGCATTCAGAAGCTAAACCAATTGTTTTAGAGGACTTGTAACACCTCAGCTGCAAGTCCCACGTGGTCAAGGGACTACTAAGGGGTCAATATTCACAACAGCTCCCTGCCCGGCCCTTCCCCGCTTGTTTTCCTGCCACGTACACCATACCTTTTTCCATTGCCTCCTGCCTCTGAACTGTTTTCCAGTCTCTTCCATTTCATCGTAGCTTAGGTACCTGCGTTCTGGCTCAGCGGTGACTGGGGGAACTTCTAACAGCATTAACTGTGTTTCAGGCTTGGCAGGAGCACGAGGCTTCATCTCTTGGGCTTTGCCCCCAGCAGAAGTTACACAGCTGACAGTGGTGCAAATAGTTTTATGGAACTGAGCTTGTACACCTTGATAGATTAAAAACAAACAAACAGCCCAGAGAAACCGTGTTACAAACTAGCAGAAACATTGGGGCTGATCAACATTTAAGACAAAGGGCTTTTGCATTTCATGCAAACTGGAACTCCCAGCAGACTCAGATCTTTGAATGAAAGCATCCGTTAGCTTTTGACCCAGACACAAATATCACAGACTGCCCCATCTCTGTTTTGCAGTTTCCCTAAAGCGTTTTCCTTCCGCGTTCAGTTTTGTGTTTCGTGCTTACAAAGTCTGTTTAATCTGCAAAACGCTTAGTGCAATGCAGTGGCAGCAAAATGCCTCGTATCTCACAGATCTGACAACTGCAGCTTAAGATGACACCGTGAGAAGCCTTCAAGGTTTGGGTTAGGTTTTAAAAAGATAACCCCTGCTGACTCGGTGTTTTCCAGCTGCCGCCATCCAACTTTTGATCTGCTGGATGATCAATGCCAACTAACAAAATCCTGTGCAGTACGTTAAAACTCAGGGTTCAGGTTTTAAGCCAAACCCAAGAGGTTAATCCGTCCCCTGTGGTTGGGGTGACTACGGTATTGCACACCTGGACTCTACAGCTTTTCCCCAGAGAAGCCTCCTTCCACCCACTCTGCCACAACAGGTCAGTGTCTCAGCGAGCCGTATTCTGGATGCAGTTCGGTGTTTCCCAGCAGTAAGGATGCAGAGCTGCTTTTCCAGCACTGCCCTTTCCTCACCTGTTCTGGTCTCTCTGGATCGTCCTTTCATCATTTCCAGCCACTGCCTTTGACATTCAACTACATCGCCATGGCTTATGAAGTCGCCCCTCCTTGAGGAAGCCAGGAAGATGATCACAGTCTCCAGGTCCTTGTTGCTGATGGGAACTTTGGTCTGTCAACCAAAACGACAGAGTCATCACAAACACATTGAGGCCAGGCCCAGAGCTAGGAGGGGCAAATTCTGCAGCTGTTCCAGATGCCTTGGCAGGGAAGGATGGCACAGAGAAAACCTGGTAAGGTTCACTTGGGGTTATCAAAGATTAAGGACTTTACTGGACCTCCACAGCCCTCGGCAGAGCTCTCAGCTGTTACCACACTGAACTTCCCAGACCTTGGGGTTTCGAGCAGATACTTTCCCCTGGACTATATTATCAGACCACCTCCGAATAGCTAAACCCGAACAGACCCAAAAGTGCTCTTCAGAGCAATTTGCTCCACAGAAACCTCTTTGGGCTTGCACGCAGGAAAATACGGCAAGAGTTGCGGCAGTTCATTCCTTTTCAGTTCCCTACGTACCGCTTTGATGATGCGAATGAAGTCTGCTCTCGTGATCTTCCTCCTGCCCATACCCGCCCTCTTAAACACATCTGCCATCGTCAGCTTCTGCTCGCGCAGGTCATGCAGCATGAGGAGAGCCAGGGGGTACGGTGCACGAATAAGGGGAGGGTGACCTCCCTGCCAGGGCGGGCAGCTCGCTGGTGTCGAGCTCTGGAAAAGAGCAGACAACGCCCCGAGAGCACCGTTACCCACAGCCACCGTGCCGGCAGGGGCTGCAGCAGGGCCCCAGGAGACGCAGTGCTACAGTCCCAAGGGCAGGCCAGCACCACAGACACTTACACCCCAGCTGTGGGTCACAGCTGATTTGCTTTCAGCCCTCCTGTCTGCTCTGCATGCCTTTATTCTTCCCCAGACTCTTTCCTCCTGGCTGCTAAGGGAAGGCTTTCCCATCAGCCATTTTTCTACATCCACAATGCTTTCCAGCTGAGACCAGAGCTGCTTCCTCTCCTCGATCCAAGCCTCCAGCTTCTGTGGGTCACTTTCTGCACCGGAGGTCATTTCTGGAGCCCGGAGGCTGCCTCCTCCCTCCGGGGCCAGCTGCAAGGCAGGCGGCTGGCAGGAGTCGGGGGCCCAGGTCGCCCTGAAGGAGGGAGCAGCTGCTCGCGCCATCGACGAACAAACCCAGTATGCTGCCAGGAGCTGGGCGGGCAAAGCCTGTTGCCTTCCACTGGGAGCAGCGATTTGGGTGTCTGTGCTTTGGACGACGCAGTTTGAGGCAACGGTCCGAGCCCCAACATCGGCCCAGCCCCCTCCGGTCGTGTGGGCGCCGTGGGCAACAACCGCTGGCCCGGCCCCAGGCAGGTCGGTGGCAAGTGGTGGTTTCAGGGCATGGGCGGCTTCTCTGGGGGATGGCCTGCGCTGCCCCTTCCCCGCTGCCCCTTCCCCGCTGCCATTTCCGCGCCGCCGCCGCAGAGTGTTGCCAGGACAACGATGCCGCCAGCCCCGCCCCCGCGCCGCCCGAGCCAGCCGTCGCCACGAACCTGCCATACGTTTATTAAAAGACCAGCGTGACCGTCCCATTACGCCGCTGCTGGGCCGGGCACGTCACACACGCACGCGAAGAGCCGCGGTGTCAGGACAGCGCTGCAGGGACTCCCGCTGCGTGGCCAGCGCCGGGGCATGAGGCGTCTGCCCTCAGTCTATGCTGAGCCTCTCCCGGTTCTCCCACAGCCACGCGTGGTACACGTTTAACTTGTGGTCCTGCGGCTGTACCTACAACAGTGAAACCGCATGACACTTACAGACACCTTCTCCCGCACACCCCACCGCCCCGACACGTTTCCCCTCTCCGCGGCAGGCAGGCCTCTGCACAAGCCAAGGACCGCGGCGCTTGGCCGGCCTGCACCCGGCCCTGCCCCTCGGGACGTGGTCCTGCGCCGGGGAGCGCGGGTTTTAGCTGTTGTGCGTAGCTGTGGTGCCTACACCAAGTCAAGGCCTTTTCAGTCCCCCAGGCCCTGCAGGAAGCCGGGAGAGCTGACCCCGGCTGGCTGCAGGGACGTGCCCTGACACAGAGCATCACGCTCCGGGCAGAGCTGGGGAAGGAGCCGGGAGGTGGGATCGCTGCTCGGAAACAGGCTGGGCATCGGGCTGGGTTTTCTTCCTTCTGCGTGTGATGAACAATTGCATTTGTGCATCACTTGGTTCTTATATTTTTTATTATTATTATTGCTCTTACTATTATTACTGTTCTCCTCCTTTGTTATCCTATTAAACTGTCTTTATCTCAACCCAGAAGTAGGTTTTTTCCCTCCATTCTCCTCCCCATCCCCTTGGGGAGGGAGGAGTGAGTCAGCAGCTGCCTGTTACCCACTGGGGTTAAACCCCGATGGGTACGTTCTGGGAGTTCAACCTACTGAAGATATAAAAATTGCTATCTTTTTTTTTTAATCCCAGGAGTCCCTAGGTACAAGGCCAGCGAAGCCAGAGGACAGAGCCCCACTGCTGGCAGCACGGCCACACCACCCACCTCCTTCCATTCGTTGACGCAGAAGATTCTGTAGGAGTCATTCCCGTACTTCCCGATCCCGTGCAGCTCGATGGGGTACTTCCACTGCTTGCTCAGGTACTCATCTGCAACGGACAGTCATGGACTTCACTGCCTGCGGGCAGGCAGGTCACAGGAAGCAACACTGCAGAAACATCTCAATTCTCTGCTATTGTAACACATCTCCACTTTGGAAAATTTTAAGTGAAAAATGCAAGCTTTAGCTATTTCATGGTGAAAGCAGGCAATGAATCCCTGTGGGGTACATCTTAAACACCTTTTAAACAAATCACTGTGGGTGAGTTTTAATTAAATCTCTCTCCTCAGAAGCCACAGAGGAACACTTTTATTCTAAGTACAGAAAATACCAGAATCATAGAAGAAATCCGTCTGGAAGGGCCTTCTGGAGGTCACCTGATGCAAAACAGAGCAGAGCCACTTTACCATAGTGCTGCAAAACACTAAATCGAGTCTTGCAGGCGTTTGGATCTTTTTTCACTCAAAGAAGTCTCCCAGACAAAGGTCTCTTGCAGAACTCACTATGTATACGCTATTTCATTCTCAGCTAAGACAGCAGGATCAACAGCTTTGCATACGCACGACCAACATATATCAAAGTTGCATAAAACCAACCACCACTTGCCAAACAGAAGGAAAAGTCACAGAATGCTGTTTAATAATGCTGCTTGTCCTGCCAGGGTAATTCAGACCATTCCACAGATGTACTCAGGAAAACCTACCAGAGAACTTGATGATAGTTTTCGCTCTGAGTTCGTAGAGGCCGAGAGGTTTGAGCAGCTCTGACATTTCTTTCCAGTCTGCAGTCCTAGTTACTTCAGGAGAAGGATACTTCTTAAGGAACTCCCAGAGCACAGGAATTGCCATTTTACCTAATGAAAGATATCATCGTGAACAAAAGGCTGTGCAGGCAATTCTCTTTTTTCATTATCTATACGTGTTTTTTTGAAGCGAGCTTTTTCTGAGGCAAGAGTTACGAGTTAGTTTTTTTTTCCCCTCACACTGGCACAAGTTAATATAATTTATTCTTTCATTAATGCCATTAAAAAATGACAGCTGTTCTGACCCTATACCACCACCCCAACATTTACACAAAATGACATCCTATTACTCTATTTACCTGATGTTTTATTGAGAAATATGGTTGCAATGAGAAGTTTCCACGGATCGTGGAAAAGTGTTTCTTGGACCAAATTGAAAGGAGAACGTGGAGGAGTCCATTTTCTGAAGGCCTTTCTTCTGGGTGGGCTGGGAGCTGTGCACAGAGGCAATACAGGAAAATTTAGTGTGCAGTAAAGGATAGATTTAAAGGAAAATATTTATTTTAAAAATTAAGACCTTTTGAAGCAGATTCATCTTTGTAGGGGCACTACACGTGGATGGAGCCATGGCAATTCAGAGATTAATTTTACAGAACTGCAAGGGACTACGCATCCCCTGGCACAGCCTGCAGTAAGAGTCAAGGCTGCCCGTGCACGCCCCTGTGCTCCACGTGACACGTTTTCCGAGGAGAGAGGCCTGCCACAGTCCTGTCCAAGTGCAGAGCAGCAGGCACGGGGTACAGGGTTTCCCCTGAGAGGGTAAACACCTCAGCGCTGTGAGGAGAACTTCCCCATAGCCTCCTCACCCCACCACCTCGCAGTTGCCGAGGCATTCGATACAGCCTTAACGGTTGTTTGCAAGACACAAACCACTGAGGTTTAAAATGGCACAAGATCAGCACTAGTGCAGTAAACCAAGCTCTCCGATGCCACCTAAGCATGGCCAACCTAAAACTGGAAAAAATTTTCTGTAACAACACTCAATCTTGAGCCATCCTATTCATCCCCCCATAGAAAAAGATTTATTTCCCTAAAGAATAGTATACCTTCTTTACTGTATTTACTTGAAAAATACGGACTTGTTTTCCTCCTATCCACTTGTGTTCGTGGGATAGACTCTTCTGTAAAGAAATAATACTGTAGCATTAAAAACAAAAACCCCAGGTATTTTGCTGTCATGTTTCACACACCATTTCCACTTTACGCTGTGAGGGAAATACAAGGATTTCTTGTACGTGTACAGAACATAAACGTGCTTTAGATCCACTCCAGTACTCCTCTGTATTTCAACTCTATGAAAAAATCTTTGGAAGACAAACCGTTACTTTGCCACAGTCTGAGGAAACAGGCTCAAACTACAACCAAGGATTAAATGTCCACACGTTCTAGCACATGAAACAAGCTAAAACTGACCTTTTTTAATCAATCAAACTGACCAAGTGTGCAACAACATTAGAAGAGTTAGTGCAGCGAAGGTAATTATTATATTATACTACACAGCTAAAGAGATTGGTAGAATAAGCTACAGTTGTGAATAAACCTGTATTACGTTAAACACCGTTGGGTCAAGAAATGAGACAGATTCAGATGTCAAAGCAGCTTGACCTGAAACAGAATATTCTGCTCATATAGTCAGGAGACCCCCTGGCAGAACGTTAGGATAATACTCTGCTCAAACCCACACATATTCCTGGTGGCATTTTAACTGCTGTGAAGCTTTTCTTGTCACACGGCTGCAGGATGTTAGCATCTGTTTCAGTGTTGGATTTAATATCCTGGTTACCTGGATTCCCTCGATCTGTCTCTTTCCCTATTTTCAATCCATCTGTTTTCTCCTCAGATTTTGCAGAAGATGTGTCATCAGAACCTGTCTCCACACGTTTCTCTTCTGCTGGGCTCTCCAATTCCCTTTGCGAGCGAGTTCTCATGGAGCTTAGCTGCGTGTCTGACCACGACCTGGAAATTCTTAACAGAGTTTTTCCTGCATCCATAGGGTCTGCATTCTGATCATCTAGGCCCCGACTATCAGCGACACGCGTGTGGGTCCTTCTACGGTATTTCTTGATTTGAACGCACTCAGTTTCCTCTTTGTTACATACTGCTCTCTGCCTTTTGTGTTGGGTATTATCTCGATTCCTCTTTGCTGAGCTCTTTCCAGTTTTCTCATTCTGAACACTTTTTCCACCTGGCACTTTTTTTTTTGTTTTCAAACAGTCCTCTGGTTTTATGCCTTTCACGGTCAAATCTTCACTTTCCAGGGTGGATGGAACATCTTCCAGGTGTCCATTTCCCATCTGAACGTTCTGAATTCTATCCTCTTCACCAGCTGGTGTACTGAGGCCTTGCACTTGACCGTGACAATCCTCATTCTCTAGAACAGTTCCCGCAGCTTTTGTGCTGTATCTTTTCACCCTCGCACGGGTTCTCATCTGATAAGGAGCCGTAAAATCAAAATCTTCTGCTTTTAGTGTCATCTCCCCAGTTTTCCGAAAATACTCCACGAGTGCGCTTTTTGATCTTAGCTTATTTCCTTCAGGACTGTGGTAAGAAAGAAAAGTAAGTTAGCGATGCCTTCTTCACTCTCTCGCTCTTCACTTAAAAAACTGTCCCAGCATTCAAAGAACCCAAAACAAGTAACAAAAACAGTTGACAGGGGGATGTCTAGACGCAACCAAGACAGGTTTACCCAAAGAGTTTACAGACAACCCTACACGTTACACAGTCCATCTCGTGAAGCCCGCGTGTGGCGTGCGCACACGCACACACACACACACACACACACACCCCGCACGACCGGGGCCGGACAGCGCTTGCCAAGGGCTCCCCGGAGCCAGCCCGCGGGCCGCCGCGCCCCGGCCTCACCTGACAAAGTACACGTCGATCCTCCCGGCCGTCCTGCCCGACTGCCTCCGCCTGCTCAGCTTCTGCCAGCCGCCGGGGACGGCGCCGGGCCCGGCCGCGGCCGGTTTCCTCGCAAGCTCCCTCTCCGCCGCCTCCACCGCCGGTTCCACCGCCGCCCCGTCTCGGCTGCCGCCCGGGACACTGCACAGGGAAGGAGACGCCCGGGTAGGGCCCCGCTCCGAGCCGGGGAGGGGGGAGAAGGGGGGAGGCTNNNNGGGGGAGCCTCGGGGGCGCGGCGGGCCCACGCCGGACCCCCACACAGCCCCGGGGGGAGCGCCGGCCTCGGGCCCGCCACCGCCCGCCTCACGGCCACCGCCCCGCCCCCCCGCTGGGCCCCGCACGTCACCGCTACCTGCCCGCCGCTGCTGCTGCTGCTGCTTCCAGCGCCGCCATCCCGCGCGCCTCAATCACGTGACGCCCCACGGCCTCGCGCCCCCATACGTGCGCGCGCGCGCTCCTTCGTCGCTCCCGCGTCCTGTCCTGCGCAAGCGCATCGCGGCCGCGATGGCGGGCGC
>VXBL01002132.1:568216-604693 GCA_013400195.1 Aramus guarauna | reverse complement strand
GTTTTTTCAAGAAGTTTTTTTTTTTTTTCCCCCCCTTTTTTTTTTTTTTTTTTTTTTTTTTTTTAAATAGCAAAAGGTTTGTGGTTTTTTTGGTACTGTTTATAACTGAATTCTTCTGAAAGTATGAGGGGGGTGTTCTGGTCTTGAGCAAGTGTCTTAACTTCTCTCTCCCTCTGTTTAGACGTCTTGTGCAGTAACAATACAATTAAGTTACAGGGAAAATAATTATACTTTTTATTTGTAGAGCTGTTCATCTCCTGTGTTGGTGTTTTTAGTGAAAGGAGATACTGCCATTATGGAGAACCTGAAGCAGGGGTGTATTATTTGTGTAAAGTCATCCAGCTAACTGCAGTAGAGACAAGAATAGAAACCAGGTCTCCTCTGTCCCGCGCCATGCAGTTTTATCTGATCAGCGTTCTAAATGTGGCTTTTAAAAAAGAGTTTGATCTACTGCCAACACTGTCATCCCCAAAAATGTATCTGTTACTTAGCACATGTTAGAAATATTGCAAGCAGATGATAGCTTTAATTTTTTTATTTCTACTTTTTTTATTTCTGTGTATATTATAAAATGTTCTTACTGTAGTGCATGCTGTTGCCGTAAATGTGGATTTAGATGCATAAACAAACTGTAGGATTGCTGGCTATCTCCCAGAACTCCCTCTTAGAAGTATATTTCTATCTATCATCCCTGTTTGAGTATGCTGTACCATCCTACCTTCCTGCTGCTTGTTTTTAGTAGTTTGCTCTTCAGTATGTGTGTGTTTTATCAGCTGGACAAACGATGGCCAGTACCTCGCTTTGGGGATGTTTAACGGCACTGTCAGCATAAGGAATAAAAATGGCGAAGAGAAAGTTAAAATAGAGCGTACGGGGGGTGCTTCATCTCCAATATGGTCAATTTGTTGGAATCCATCCAGGTAAATCATTTGTTCCTTCCTTTTTTCATGATGAATAGATAATCCTGGGCTTATTGATTGCAGAAAGGCTTGACTTTTATTGATTGCAGAAAGGCTTGACTTTTATCCCTGCTGAAACAGATTAATGCCATGTACGTTACCTTTTTTTTAAGCTATTATGTATTGGGGTTTTGGCTTTGCTGCTAATTTTAATTCAATAGAGAAACTGGGAACAAGTTCCACTTAGATCTCAAGAAACATTTCTATTTTCTTTTGTATTGTTTTGAGTTGTTTGGGGGTTTTTTTTGGCGAGGAGGGTAGGTTCTGTTTGGAGGGGGGAGAGAGAGGGGAGCTGATTTTTCACTTCAATTCAGAGGGAATATTGTCCCAAATAAGTGAATAAACGATTGCTATTGCAGTAGGTGGGAAAGTTTTTGGAGTAGAGCAGATGAACAAGAGGAGTCAGTTCACAGCTATTTAGAAGAGATACCAATACTGAAATCCAGGCCTGGCAGTAGGCAGTATAGTCAGACAGAGGGAGAAGACCATAAGGAAGAAGAGACCTCTATGGATTTCAACTTGTGAGTGAAACTTCAAAGGAACATATATATCTATGTTATCTAGAACAGTAATTTACAAAAAGGACCAAGGGCAGAGAGTGTTACGCAGGGTACAAAATCAGACATTCAATAATTAGGAAATTCTAGATTAACAGTTGCCTCTATGGTCTTAAGTTATTCTGCTAGTATGTGATCATTATGAGATAGTTGCAAGTGTATGAGAGCATGTTACTTTTCCCCACAGGTGTGTACATTGTGCATTGAGCAAAGTGAGAGTGCTTATTAAAGAGTTGGCTTTTTATGAGGGGTTTTGTCAGTTTCCTTTTTGTTCGGTTTATGGCTAGGGGCATTATTTGCAGCAGAATGGTCAGGTTACCATCTCCCTTCTTCCCAGGCAAGAAGCTGTGGAGAAGGGTGACTTGTGTTTTGCTCCAAGCTGAACAGATCATGTCAGAGGACACAAGTTAACAAATTTGAGACCTGAAGCCTTTCCTTGGTTTGCTGCTGGTCTCACACAAACATTTGTTGGTTGTTTTTTTTTTTTTCTCCCTTGCCTTACAGTGATAATTGTAGTTCACTCTTGCTCAGCTGTATTGACTTTGATGTTGTGGTGGCTTTGTACTACTGTAGCTAAGATCAGAATCCGGGCCCAGGTGCTTCATCTGTTTAAGGACCATTAGCTCCACTGTACCCACTGGTTATATAGCTGTATGTGAAGTGATACATCAAGTTTTGCAGTTATTCCTGTAAAGGAGACTGATTTTTCTTTTGTGTCCCCAAGATGTCTTCCTCAGTTTTAAATGGCAAGATGTATCTGTTGTCCTTTCAGTTTGTGTTTTTTTTGAAGAGTAATATGAAGTAAATTCTGCTTTCCTATCACTTAGTTCTGTTGCTCTAAGAAATTTATTAATAAATCACTGTAGAATTACTACTTTTTTTTTTTTTATAGAGATGAACGCAATGATATTTTAGCTGTGGCAGACTGGGGTCAGAAACTTTCCTTTTACCAGCTTAGTGGCAAACAGGTATGTTTTAGAAAGTGCATTCAAGAGTGGAGAGTATTTTTGATTCTGTTTTGTGTCCTATATTCATAGTGTTTGTATAAGAGTCCTTTATTAGCTACGTTAAATGCTTTCTGTTTTCCCAACCTTTTATGAGTCTGCTTTTTTTTTTAACCATCTTTTCCTTCACCTCTTTTTCTCATGGCAACTCAGCTGCTTTCTTACAATTCTTGTATTAAAGCCCTTACAACTTTGCTGACTTTTGTGATATGGTTTATGGGTCTTTAGAGGACATCTTTGTATTTTTGCAACCCTTTAAAGGGAGTTTTGTGTGTTGCTTGTATTCTGAGTAACGTGGTTTGAGACTGGAGGGATTCTTGGATGTATTTTAGAACTGCCTTTGGGAATCTTACTATAGCCAGTGGTTCTTGGGTATTGAAAAGTTGTGCATGTCCAGAGAGATGAGAAGAATGGTGTCAGTGATGACGCTTGTTGCCTTAGGAAAATATGAATTAATTCTTCTGTTAATGTGTGGGGGTTTTTTTTGGTTTTTTTTTAATTTTCTCTTGTAGATTGGGAAGGACAGAATGCTCAATTTTGATCCTTGCTGTGTTAGCTACTTTAGTAAAGGAGAGTACATTTTACTGGGAGGTTCAGATAAACAGGTTTCCCTCTTCACGAAGGATGGTGTGCGTCTTGGTACCATAGGAGAGCAAAGCAGTTGGGTGTGGACGTGCAAAGTTAAACCAGACTCCAACTATGTGGTGAGTAGGAGCGTTTCTCTGATGCTTTTACAGACAATTTGTCACATAAGACCAGACCATAAATTTCAAACTCAATTGCTTAGTCTAGACATCCTTACTGTGGCAGCTGAACCTAAGCCGTGTCTAGTGAGGTCCTAGAACTACCACCAAAATTAAAAATATCCTGCAGAATTAAAACTTGGGCTGTAAAAGGCTGTAAATGAGCGTAACACCTGTTTTCAGATGGTGAGGCATTTGTTGCATTTTGATTTAAAAAAAAAAAAAAAAAGGGGAGGGAAAAGAAGAAAAAAGTGGCAGCTAATAACTTCTAGGTTGACCAAATCCAATTCCTTGATGGAAAGAAAGTGTTTGGATCTGTTTGAGTTCCTAACATTACACCTTGTGGAAAATGCCTACAAGACAACTGTTAGTTACAAATACTGCACTCTGTGTCATTGTACAAATGTGAAGACATACAGAGCAAATTTAAAAACAAACAACCCCCCATCCAAAAAAACCCCAAACAAACCAAAACCAACAACAAAATAAGCCCGTAGCAAATCCCACCACTCACCATGGTGGTCTCCATGGTCCGTGATGAGATCAGTTGTTTTGCATTGCACTTTTACTGCTGTTTAAGTACAAGTAGGCTGAAATTGGTATCAACCTATACATTATGCAGGAAAAGGAACATAATATTCATATATATACTACACATTTTGCCAATTCTTACCTACATGTACCAATTAACTAAAATTATTTTCTTCTTGTGTTCAGGCAGTAGGATGCCAAGATGGAACAATATCCTTTTATCAGTTGATTTTCAGCACTGTTCATGGCCTTTATAAAGATCGCTATGCTTACAGAGACAACATGACTGATGTTATTGTCCAGCACCTCATCACTGAACAAAAAGGTAATTTCACACTTACAGTCAGGCCAATGCATCACTCTCATTCTGTTTTGGTTTATTTTTAATTAATATCCATCAGAACACTTGGAATATATGCTGCATGTACCAGACAGATTGTTGTCACTTTGACAGTCAAACTGAGGAATGCTGTTTGCAGGGTGAGAGTACAAACTTCGATTCTGGAGGATCAGCACTGACAAGCTTATTGAAGGATGCGGGGATTTGAAAGGACATTGGGAGGGGCAGAGGCTTTTAAGATAAGGTTTTAATCTCTGCAAGTGAGATAAAAATACTGTGCATAATATTTAGTTGTTTGTTTTTTTTTCTGACTTGCAGCCTCAAGGGTTTGTGCTGGTTTTGTTTCTTCATATCCACTAGCTTTTTATGGCAAGGAATCAAAGCATTGCTCCAGAACGTGTTGTTGACAAATAATAGAGGGTGATAAATGTGTTGAGGATAGTAGATTAGATAGATGCAGAACAACAAACATGTCCGATCAGGAATCTGCTTTTAATTTTAGAAGTGCTTTAGAAGGACTCAATTTTAATGTATTAGTAAGTTTTCCGATTTCTGTATCGGTTATTTTCATGTCAGCCTATACTGTATTGTTTCTGTGTTTGTTTTTTTTTTTTTTTCTCTCTAGTTAGAATAAAAGGCAAAGAGCTTGTAAAGAAAATTGCCATCTACAAAAACAGATTAGCAATCCAGATGCCAGAGAAAATCTTGATTTATGAGTTATACTCGGATGATTCTTCAGATATGTATTATCGGGTGAAGGAAAAGATAGTAAAAAAATTTGAATGCAACTTGCTGGTTGTATGTTCAGATCACATTATTTTATGCCAGGTACGTGCTTTAAAATATAGAATAATCTTGGGGTGCATTCAGACTTTTAAGGCAGCTGTCCAAATAGCTGGTAGGAAAAGATTGTACTGTATCATCTAGTACAGTTTTTCCCCAAGGTACCAATGTGTAGTGCTGACATACTTCTAAGCAATAGCCATGGCATGCCACAGGTGGCTCTGTTTAAGTGAAACAGTCTCTGTGGTGAATTTGATAAATGAGCACATAATCCCGGGGAACTTTTGGTTGGGGTGAACAACTAGAAAAAGGTCGGGGGGTTGGTTTTGTTTGTTTGTTCATAGCATTGGAAAACCTTAAAGAATTCACCCTGTTAAACTGACTATTTGACTTGATGGTTTTTATTAGTATAGGTATAAACATAGCATATCCAAGACACAGGGTTTTAACTTTACCTCCATGCAGTATTTTGTGTGTTACTGTGTCCTTAGGAGAAAAGGTTGCAGTGCCTCTCATTTAGTGGCATTAAAGAACGAGAATGGCTGATGGAATCTCTTATTCGTTATATTAAAGTAATTGGAGGACCTCCAGGAAGAGAAGGTCTCTTAGTTGGTCTGAAGAATGGTCAGGTAACACAGAATGTCTGGTATGTCTCTTCTCACTGCAAATAAAATCTCTTCTATGCTCTTAGGGGCAGACCTTAGGAGCTGCATGCTCCTTTACAGCCTAGAATTTATTTAACAGAGTCTCACCTTGTGGTGAAAAACTGATTACTTCTATCTTTCACATGCTCTGGCTTTAAATTTCATACAAACATGTTTAAATTTGTGTAAAATCTGTAAGTTGTTAAGAGTAACTGACAAAAATTGAGTTGGTGAACTGAGGGTTTGTCTTTAGTAGGGGTTGGGGGTGTGTGTGTGTACACTTCTGATGACCACTTGTGACAGCGTGGATGTTCTAGAGGTGAAATTGCCATCTATTTCATAAGCCAGTTAGCAGCTGAAACTTTCAAACTGGAGCCCAGCGCTATTGATACAGAGAACAGGAATAGAGAGGAAGCTGAGATCCCTTGTGTCTTCTGTATCTATGCTATAGGTATTCCTGTAGTAGTATGTTAATGTAATTGTTTAACTATTGGAGCATTAAAAAATCCAGAATGTATAGCATGTGATTTATTTGTATAGGCTTGCAACCTAGAGTATGTTGTGGAAACAAGTCTTTCAAGATACCTCAAACTGAAAGCATTTCCTTAATTTTAATGCACAGTTTGCTCTGTCAAAAAAATTGCAATTGCATGCTTTGAACAGCATTGAATTTTGTACCTGCTATGCTATTTCTAGTTTTAGGAACAAAAATGGATGGTCTGACTTTGGTTTCAAATATGTCTAGATTCTGAAGATATTTGTCGATAATGTCTTCGCTATCGTCCTGTTGAAGCAATCCACAGCTGTGCGCTGTCTGGATATGAGCGCATCCCGAAACAAGTTGGCAGTGGTTGATGAAAATGATACCTGCCTAGTATATGATATTCATACCAAAGAGTTGTTGTTTCAGGTAAAATTCAAAGTTTTGTTGTTTTGTTGTGTGCTTTTTTTTTTTTTTTTTTTTTTAAAAAAAGGAGGGAGAGAAGGGGAGGAAGTGATTTGGAGCACAGAACGTACCAGAGGTGTTGCTGTGCAGAAATTAATATATTTAAGCCATTAATCACACTTTGTAGGACCTAACTGTGATCTATTTCTCTATCAAAACTACCCTTTTAGAGGTGGTAGACAAGGAATTAGAAGACAGGAGATGTATGTGAGCAACAGCTGAATAAAGAGCACTTAAACATGTGACCTTTTCAGTTTAGTTCAGAGGTCTGTCCTGGTTCCCTTTGATGCATTACAGTTAATGAGCATTTTGGCTTTATCATTAGTACGAACAGAATTAAAGCCTAAACGTCTTTGTTCGTCATGTATTCCCAGACTGTAAAATGAATAATGATAATTCTGTCTCCATTGGCAGTTTAGCAGTCACTCTAAGGGTTCACTCATTAATGTTGATGAAACATTTTTAGAAGATAGATAGATGGATGGATAGGAAGGATGAAGTGCTACAAAGATAGGGTCCGTAACTTTGTTTTGTAACAGGCAGAAAAATGATCAATTAAATGTGCTAGCTAACTAACAGTGTATTATTGTGGAATTTTATATTATGTTCTACAGTTTGATAGTATGGGTCATTAATAAATACAAAACAAAGGAAAGGCAATTACAGCTGTTTATTAAAATGTAAAATATGTCCCTGTAAATCTGTTTAGGAATATACTAGGCTTTAGAATATTACAAACATAAATAATAAAGTGTGTGTGTGTACACATCCAGGCTATAATACATTCTAGCTGAAGGATGCATATTTCTTAGGAAAGATGATGTGATTGCATCTGTTGTAATCATCAGTTATTTTGCTCGTTAGGAACCCAATGCTAATAGCGTGGCTTGGAATACACAGTGTGAGGATATGCTTTGCTTTTCTGGAGGGGGTTACCTCAATATCAAAGCTAGTAACTTCCCTGTCCATCAGCAAAAACTTCAAGGCTTTGTTGTGGGTTACAATGGCTCCAAGATCTTCTGTCTTCATGTTTTTTCTATGTCAGCTGTTGAAGTTCCGCAGGTAATCCTTTAATCTCATTAAGTGTTGCTTTATATTTCATAAACATCAATGTTTAAGAAGTGAAGAAGCCTTTCTGAGATTTACTCGTATTCCATTACCAAAATGATTGCAGTTCACACTTTCTTCATCATTATTTAAGTTATATTACATGATCTATTTTACTTTTGTTTATTTGGCATTAATTGAGCTAACTTCTTTTTTGCTGTTGATTGTTGTTTCTTATTCTCCCTTTCTACTTGCAAATGCACATAACCTAAAAGCAAATGTGAAGATACGGTGCAGGTGTTACCTCTTCCTGTATTTTTACTGAAGTCTCTCTGTACCTTTTCTCAAATTGTAATTTTGTTTTTCCTATGAGTGCATCAAATACTGTCTTACTGTTGCTTCACCTAGATGTGTTTAGGCAATATTTAAGCTGTATATTTTAGTCTGAATGTATAGTACATGTGTAGTCTTTATATTCTAAATTTAGAGATTGCCTTCCACAAAATGCTATTTTCTGCATTATGGGAAGCAATGGAAGGGTCTAAACCAGTCCAAAAATAAAACAAAAGGTTCTGATTATGCACACAAGTGTGGGCAGGATTTGAAACTGAAAGTCAGTGAAGAAAGGAGAAGGTGCCATGTGCTTTTACTAACTACTGGCTACCTGCCTGTTCCGTTGCAGCACTGTGCAGATTGTAATGAGCTCTGGGTTGTCCGTGTGCTGGGCAGCCGTGAGATCTGCCAGGCCTACTATGCCCTTTATCTGGCTTTGGCATGCTGTACGCACCAATATGCCATAAAATTGTTGTGAAGTATCACAGAGGCAGCTTTTTTAAAGATACACTTTTGGAGAGAAGGAGTACCAAAAAGTATACAATTTTCAGATTAATTAATAAAAATAACGTAGCAATCAAACTGTCTTTGGTTGCAGACCCCCAGTTAAAGGTGAGCTAGCTGCAGCGCTCCCTGTTGTTCAAAGGGCTCAAGCTGTAGCTGCAGATCCTGAGCCTTAGTCTGTCTGTGTCAGCCTGCAGTTGACAGTCTCTCCCTTTAATTCCATTTTAGGGCAGGTCCTTGAGGTCCTTAACAGTTGCGGTCTTGGTAAAACAGCTTTGTCGTTATGGCTGGTACAGAAGGGTTACTTCCTCATGATACCTCTTCCTGTTGTGTCCGAGTATTTCCAGGGATGCTTCACACCGGGCTTTGTGCCACTTTTCATGCTTTTAGCCTCTGAGAGCAAACTACTCCTTTGCTCTGCTTCCATAGTATTAAAAAAAAAAACCCAACTCATTCTACATAATATTTAGCATGTACAATGCTCAGAAGAATTCACATTCTTAACTACTTCCTTATACACGAGGAACTGAAGATTTCAAGATGGATGAGTTTGGAATATAATTAACCCAACTTGTCTAAAGATACAATAATAATCACCCCAGAATGTTCTTCTGTCTGTTATACAAAAAACATACATTTATTCCCTGTGGAGCTTGTAATGGTTGTGATTGGAATAGATTTATTTCCCACACACACGCTGTATGTAGAGAATTTCACTAATATATCTCAGTATTATGCTTTTTAATACATTTTTTTTGATGGAAATCCTCAGTCTGCACCCATGTACCAATATCTGGAACGAAAAATGTTTAAAGAAGCCTATCAAATTGCGTGCTTAGGAGTAACTGATGCTGACTGGAAAGAACTGGCCATGGAAGCCTTGGAAGGGCTCGAGTTTGAAACTGCTAAAAAGGTAAAGCAGATATTTACTTTTTTAGCAGAAAGTGTGGATTATATATATATATTTACATAGTGTGTATGTGTATAATGTACGTTTTGTGGCTGGAATACAAAGTGGCATTCCTGGGTTACTATCTTGTTTGTCTTTAGTGTATATATGTTATTCCACGTACCAAAGAAAATGTTGGCTTGTTATATACTCAGAATCTTGAGATGAGGTTTTTATCTGGAGAGATAAATTCGATTTCAGTTAAATGCCACGTTCTAAATCAAAGTGTTAAATGCAAAGAAAATGGTTTCTTTCATCCGCTGGAAAATGCATAAATGAATTTGAGGGAAACAGAACTGGAAAGTCGTTCAGTGGTGCTGCTGACCACCGGGTGGCAGCAAAGAATGCCTTAGCTGCCTTTTTGTTTGGGTTTTGTTTGTTGTGGGGTTGGGGTTTTTTTTTCCCTTCCTCAACGCTGTAAACTTATTCTTTTTCCCCCATAGTATTTAATATAACCTCAATTCAAATGTGGAGGATTCATAGTCTTTGTTATTTTCACACTAATGCTCTCTGAAGGCCATGGTGATGGGATGTCATCATTTTAGTCATTTTCTGTCTGGAATGCCTTGGGTTTGGGAGTGGTCTATAAATGGGTATATACTGAAAAGCAGAGTTTTCCCCAGCCTAAAATATTTCCCTATTTTCTTTCACCACATTTTCTCAAATAAGAGAGGGCAAACTGAATTCAATGTCATGAATATTGTGTGAAAGACAAAACATTCTAAAGATATGCAGGGAGTGGCCTGTAATGATAGGCATCTTTTAATAACAGATTTTTTTAAAAAGGAAATTAAATGCTTTATTTTTCTTTTTTTCATAAGTGGAGGCATCAGAATAATTCCAGTTTCATAGATGGCTTTATGCAAATAGATATTCTTAAAAAGAAGTTTTCAGTGCCTCCTTGGAATTTTAAAGTAGTGCCCTCTTAGAATTAGAGCGGATTAATTTGAACAAAAGCAGCTTCTTGACATTAAAGGCTCTCATAGTTCCTAGTCTGATCTGGTGTAAGCAGAATATTCTATGCCCTCTTAAGTATTAGTTTGGTTAGAAGTCTTGAACGTGCAGACTAAAGAGTTAAATTTCTATTTTTTGATGCACATCAAGAATAAGTGCTAAGCTGCTGTAACTCGCACGTGACTTTGCCACTTGAGACTTTGGGTTGTACATTTATCTCCATTTGCAAAAGATATTCCACTGTCTTGCAGTACTTTTATCTTACTGTCTTCTTACTTCCTTTCCTCACCCTGAGCTACTTCTATACTGAATTTTCAGAATGAAATAAAAACTATAAGCATATGCAGTATGCTTTGGCAAGCCAGTCAATTATATGTTCTGCCTTGTAATAGTTAAGTTTCCTTGTCTGGATCATGCCTCACATCAAAATGGAAAAGCCATACAGTAGCCAGAATAAAAGCATGTAGCATTTTAAATGGCATTTTGTATTTCTTGGGGGACTGACATACATACATCTACTAGTCCCTGTCTTTCCTGTTTATTTTCAGCGGTAAGCTGTTTGAATTGTACCCTGGTCTGTCTTACTGTAATGCCTCAGGGGACCCAGTTGTAGTCAGAGCCCATCAGGTTAGGGACTACACAAACACAAACCTCAGCATATTTCTATTTGTCTTGTTTGCGTAAAGATGGTTTGATGGGTGCATAACAATATTCTGTTGATTTTTCTGGCTTTTCAAGTTAATTCTCTTTATTCTTTTTTCTTTTCAATAGGCATTTACCAGGGTACGAGACCTTAGATATTTAGAATTGATCAGCAGCATAGAGGTAAGAGAATGTTAAAGATTGTGTATTTTCTTGCACTCAGTGCTATACCAAAATCAGTACTTTCTGTTTTGGAGGGACACTTGTTTGGATAGTGCTTCTGACAGTTGGAGATGTGTTTAGAGTGAAAAATCCCCATTAGCAGAGATGACTCAAATTCTAGTCATATGACTGAAACTTCATGGAAAAAAATGGGGATGTGAGATGATGAGAACTTATGAAACTGTCTTCAGGAAAACTGAAAAATGTTCAATATTCAATTAATAATTAGTAGAATACTACTGTGCTAACAGAGCTTAGTAAGAATACTTCATAAACATGAGTTAATTAAGCCTTTCCTTACCCCCTGGAGGTAGGTAATTAGTATTATCTCCTCTTCACAGAGCCAGAAACAGGCCCAGAGAAATAAAATGACAAACTTAAGGTCTCATGACAAGCTTGTGGCAACTGGAAATAGAATTTGGTATTCCTTGCATCCATACTGTGCCCTAATCACTATTTCCTATTCTTTTCACGCTTCTTGGTAGAATTTAACTAGACAATAAGTGTCTGTCATGAGCACATTGAAAGACATGGTATCACCCTTGTCCTTCTACAAAGACAGCATGATAATGCTCAGTTTAAAGATCTGTGTTGAGATGACATAAAGGGAATTACTCTTTCTCACACTGCTTAGATTTACAGCTTCTCTGAAGGAACACATCCCTTCTCTTCCATTTCTGCAGAGCTGTCCTGGTTCTGTCAAAACACCAGTTGGTTGCATGGTTGCAGTTAACTTTTCTTGGTGTCTAACATGGGACAAAGTTCTGTGTTAGGACATACTTTTTTTCTTTTTCTTTTTTTTCTTTAAAGGGTAGCTAGGTAGATGAGAGCATTCTCTTATCATCACTAACCTTTCTCTTCCACACATGCTTCTCCAGATCTGCTACTGAGGATATTCTGGAATTGTCATATATATTCTGTTCAATAAGAAAGATTCCCTTTGTAAATAGGCATAAACTTGCTTTCAGACTTCTTGAAAATGCTCCTTCTGAAGTCAGAGTTCTGCATCACTGCTTACTTTTACTTGTGGTGTATTGGATTCCTTTAAGGCTTGAGAGGGTGTAACTAAGCCCACATCTGCCATTAATATGATGGTTTTCTCTCAGTAATGACACTTTTTTTTTTTTTTTTCTAATTGATGACAGCAGGAAACATAACTGCCAGATCTCTATATCTGGCACGATTCTGTGAAGTCTTTTAAAAATGGTGTAACAATTCCTCTGATTATTCCTTTAACCAATTTTTTTAAAGGGAACTTTCAACACCAGTGCAGTATCAGCCTAGTCAATAAGTGTGACCAGAAGGAGTGATGGCTGAGTCTCCTTTGGCAGTAGAGAATTGAATCTGTGTGCTTGTGGAATGCTTTTCCCTCTTTCACATGGTTTTCTTTACATTCAATTCACATCTATGTGTTTCCACATGATGTGGAAATAGTGCTAATAGTAGCAATGATTTTATCCAAAGCAGGGTAGTAATGTGTTTCCAAGATACAGGATAAATATAAAAGTACATGTTAAAACGCACACATATGCACATGTGTCTGCGTATATATGGCATCAGTCCCTTGAAATCAGCATACCTCTGTGTGTCTGATTCACGTGAAGGGTTTCTCTGTGGCACTGTGCACACTTTCCCTCTGTGGCCCCTTCCCACACAATCAGGGAGCTTCTCCCATTAGCAGGAGAGCACGTGTAGGTGCCCTGGAAGCTACTGCTGCCTACCTGGGATCAGGAGCTCTTACGTGTGGGGACAGTGGTGGTGATGCTGTTTTGTTCAGAGGCAGGTTAACATACTTTTTGAACTCACTTATTGCTAGCAATTATTTTCATGTTTGTCATCCCATCTGCACATATTGTTAATTTAGCCAAATTATACGCCAGTGAGTTTCTACAGGAGAAAATAAGGAACCCATCAGATGCCTTTTTTAAAATAGCATAGCATAATGATAGCGTGTGTTCATTTTCCTCTGTGAAATCAAGAGAAGTGATTTTTCATCACTTTGGTTTGTATAGTGACATTTAATTTTGCTCTTCCTAATTTTAATTAAGAAGGGATTTAATCCTTTAATTATAAATTCACCAGAAATGTAGAAGAGGCATAATTATCATGTCCTGTTACAGGTTTTTATTAACAGTTAAAATCTAAGCATGAAAATCTAATTCTTCCATGGCTATTTCTCACCTAGGTCCTGATCGTCTAGAATATTTTCTATATCTCTCTTTGATTTCTTTTCCAGGAGCGGAAGAAGCATGGAGAGAACAACAATGAACTGTTCCTAGCAGATGTTTATGCCTACCAGGGAAAATTCCATGAGGCAGCGAAGTTGTACAAAAAGAGTGGACACGAAAACCTAGCTCTCGAGATGTACTCTGATTTACGCATGTTTGACTATGCAAAGGTAATTGTTTGCAACTGAATATTTAAATGCAGAATTAGTAATGTACCTGTAAGTGGTTTCCAAGTACGGTCCTTCAGAAGGTTTGGGTGAATTGTGGGCTTTGAATACCCACTTTTTCTCAGTGAACTGGTGGAAGTTCGTTTGGCTTATAAGGGGAGAAATGGCTGTCTTCTGTGTCTAGATGTAATGGGAGCCTTTTTCTTCAGAATCTGCAACTGAGGTAGCAGATCGTGTTTTGTATAGTCTCAAATGCGTCAATGGAATTCATAGCTCTGAAGTGGTTTGGTTTTTTTGTTGACGCCACCAAAGGTGGTGATTATATAGTAGTATCCATAGTAATTTTCCTTTTTTAAAAACTAAAAATACCAGGTTTATGACTGTTTCTTCCCCATTATCTCACTCAAGAATCCCTTTTTATTTTTTTGTCTTCCAAAGATAATAAGGTAGTACGCATGCAAAATGGAGGTGAATGCACCGTGCATTTAATTCACTTCCATATTATAAAAAAAAAAATTATTTCAGAGTTTGAACTGAAATAGGTGTTAGTTCTATATTACTGTATTTTATAAAGTATATAATATACTAACCTAGTATATTTTTATTTACTAGAGAATTTTCTTCCAAAGATTCAATATGTCTTGGCTTTTTTTGTTTTAAAAACTCAGTTTCCATATAGAAATGAATTGAATATGGTTTTAAAATGTGATGTTTTTATATGTTGATAAGAAAACATTACTTGGCTTTTAAGTCTTCTAGGGTGTTTTCTTATCAAAATCCCTGAGAATGCATGCGCTGTTTAGTCTCATTCATCACTCAGCAGAGCCTTATTCTGCCCAATACAGGACAAAGACTTTACCATGACATGCATATAAACTGTTGTAGCATAGATTCCACAAACTGTGCTACAGAGCTCTTTTTCTTCCAAGAGCTTAATATAAATACTTCGGGGCTTTGCTGATGTAAGTCTGACTTCCACTATTTTTGGCTGATGAGTCTTTGGTAGCTTCAGTGTTTTGGCTCCTCTTGAACACAAATGTAATTCATAGATGAAAATTTTCCCATAAGTCCTCATAAGAATCTTAATTCTTGGCTATAGTCATGTCTATATTTAACTAGCAGAGAGCAAAAGGTCTTGTGTCTCCTATCCTTGAGAGTAACTCCATGCAGAGGAAATTAAAGGTACTTCATAGCATATGAAGGAAACTTCTTGTGCAGGGAGTGCACAGCACATGGAAGAATATGTAACCCCTTCCTTGTTAGCCAGTTATTTTTTTCCAAGAAAAGATTGGGGGGTGGGGGTGGTGCTGTGTTGAGGTTTTTGTTTTTATTAATGCTGCCAGAATTCATAGATTCCCAGACTGGTTTGGGTTGGAAGGGACCTTAAAACCCATCTAGTTCCAGCCCCCTGCCATGGGCAGGGACACCCTCCACTAGCCCAGGTTGCCCAAAGCCCCATCCAACCTGGCCTTGAACACTGCCAGGGAGCCAGGGGCAGCCACAGCTTCTCTGGGCACCCTGGGGCAGGGCCTCAGCACCCTCACAGGGAAGAATTTCTTCCTCAGATCCCATCTCCATCTCCCCTCCTTCAGCTTAAGACCCTGTCCCTCCCTGCCCTTGTCACCAGCCTCTCTCCAGCTTTCCTGGAGCCCCTTCAGGGACTGGAAGGGGCTCTAAGGTCTCCCCGCAGCCTTCTCTTCTCCAGGCTGAAGAACCCCAACTCTCTCAGCCTGTCTCCATAGCAGAGGTGCTCCAGCCCTGGGATCATCTCCATGGCCTCCTCTGGACTTGCTGCAATTACACAAAGTGACCCTTACAGAGTCTGATTTCTTGTGCTTGACTTTGATTAGCTCTGGCTATAGAGTCCAGACTGGAGGCAGAGGTCAGAAGTCCTTTGATAGCTAGTCATAGGCTTGTTATTGCAGTACCAGATCACAAATTACTGACAACTCACAAAAACTCTTTATCCTGTAAGAAGCTGAGCTTGTGATTTTGGACTTACTTTGGTGACCTAAGCTAGAAAACAAGTTGTGTCAAAAATATTGTTTGACTTGATTCTTTTGCTTCTGTTTTTCATATTCAAAGATTAACATGACATCTTTACAGTTATTCACTTCAATCAGGGCTGTGTTGCAGTAGATAATGCTAGAGTAAAATCCTACGTGGAGCTTGTTTAAGAGCTGACATGGAGGTGAGGTATCGTTCTGCACCTGTCAACAGGCTGCATCAGGGAAAATGGTGAATTGTAGCAGTGGAATAGATATGTCATGTGGGTGCTTTTTGTGGGGGTTTTTCACTTGTTTGTTGTTTTGTTTTGTGGGTTTTTTTAAACGTGAATCAGATTTTACCAGAAATAGAGAAGGTAATTTTCCACTCTTTTCACCGTTCCATATTCTCCTCTAATTTTTTTATTTGATAGAACCTGTTGTAATGGACAGTAGCCTGTTCTGTTAAGAGACAAAAGTGCCCTTAATCGATCTTCTCATGTGGAAGTACTCTTTTTTTTTTTTTTTNGAATTTTTTTTTTTTTTTTTTTTTTTTTTTTTTTTTTTCTTCTTCTCTTCCCTTAAATTTTTTTATTTTTTTATTCCCTGGCACATGGTGTCAACAGATGTGAACCATATGGTTGCAGGGCTTCGGTATTGGCAGGGGGAAGCTGAACAAACTATTAGAAATATTTCCAAAATGGTCGTCATCATCGCAGCACCCAGGCTTGGTGTTTGCATTCCTTGCAGAAGTCCAACCGGTAGTTCAGAGTCACTCTCACTTTTGAGCAGCTGTCATTCTGTCCTTATAAAAGAACTTCTTTGATATATTGTAATATAATTATCAAGTGTCTTTGCAGAAAACAAAATTTCAGCTTTTATTTGATTTGTGGCTGGGTATCCTGATGCTAACATGTGATTAAGTGGGCATACTATTGTTAATTAAGGATGGGGTGGGGCTGGGTCATCTTAGAGAATGAAACCATACCTTCTTGCCTTGCAAAAGAAAATCTGAAACTTGGAATTGATCTATTACAGGTTTTGAGATTGGTATTATTTTGTTCTCGAAAGGCATGTTCCTGAAAAGCATGCAGAAGTCATTATTTGTATCCACTTAAACAGAATCAACAGAGAACTAGCTTTCCAAGAAATCAAATGGGGACATATTTATTACCTCTGAGGCATCTGTATTGTCCTTCTCCTGGTTCTCCCAGAATCTCCCACTTTTTTTTTTTTTCCTTCTAAGTGAAAACTATCTAAATGGGAGACTTGCCATTGTTTCCTACCAAACATTGGGCCTTGATGATTAGTTGCTGAAGGCTGGATCAGTTCATGTTGCTATGTATGCAGTATTTCTTTTCTTAAGAGATATCACAATACGCATTTTAAAAGTCTTTTAGAATTTGGGCTGTAACAGTGTTTATGACCGGAAAGTAATGCAAACTTTTATATTGCACTATTTCA
This sequence comes from Aramus guarauna, assembly GCA_013400195.1. Lineage (NCBI taxonomy): Eukaryota > Metazoa > Chordata > Aves > Gruiformes > Aramidae > Aramus > Aramus guarauna. Next base: position 587,691 of record VXBL01002132.1, on the reverse strand, counting down.
GGATTTTCTGGGATCTGGCGACCCCAAAGACACAAAGATGCTAATAAAAAAACAAGCAGATTGGGCCAAGAATATCAATGAACCAAAAGCAGCAGTGGAGATGTACTTGTCTGCAGGCGAACACATGAAGGCCATAGAAATCAGTGGCGACCATGGCTGGGTTGATGTGTAGGTTCCGTTTCAGAGATAATATATAATAAAAAGTCAAATGAGTTGTTATGAATTCTGCATAATTTTAAAATAAGACAAAACTCATTTGAAATGTGCCTTTGCATCAAACTGAGTATTTGAAGCAGATCTACAATTAAAAATGTTTTAATAGTTACAAATGTTTAGAGGGTAGGGACATAAATATGTTACGAAAACAAGTGCATTGCAACAGTAGAGAGGATGAACCCATTCATCTGTATCATGAGACTGTCTTCTGAAATATGCATGCCTTAAGCTTTTAGAGTAATCATCACAGCAGTGCTTGTATGTGATAGCCTATTTCTGTTGTTTTAAGTTGTTAAGGATAATCATCAAGTGGGTAGAGAAGACAACTAGAGCACAGAATCCCTAGAAATTCTGGGGCTACTCCTGTCACCGGTCAAACTCTCCTTAATTTGCAATAGCTGACACTTTAGGTTGTTTGCTGACTTGCCATAAGATCTTGGACAGGTCACTCAGCCTTCCCTTGCCCTAGTTTTGTTGTGTGGCATGTGGGTAATTTTTATTCATGAGCCTTTTGTTTGGGTCAGGGTTGAGAAAATGTGTCCCATGTCACTTAGTCATGTAGGATCTATTCCCTCCCTCTATTCTCATAACTGCGCAAAGAACCTGAGATACAGAATTGCATGTATGAGTAAAGATTGAAGGAACAGGTTTAAAGTTTGTAAAAGGAAAAAAAAATCTAGAATGTTTACTGAAAGCTGTTTAAACGGTGTTGCATGGTAGTAGTATTATGATATTTATTAAATAACTGATTAAAGGTGAAGTTATTACAATAATTAAAAGGCAAAACAACAAAGCAGAACCTGAAACATCTGGCTTCTTTTTACTGGGTCTAGGTTAATTGAAATTGCTCGAAAACTGGATAAAGCTGAGCGTGAGCCTTTGTCAAAATGTGCCTTCTATTTTAAGAAACTTGATAACCCTGGCTATGCAGCAGAAACCTACATGAAGGTTGGTGACCTGAAAGCATTGGTCCATCTCCACGTAGAGACTCATCGCTGGGAAGAAGTAAGCATGCCCTTGATTTCTGTGTTTAAAACCACTACTGCTTATTGTCTCTGGCTGCAAGAACGGGAGACAAATGTCTGGCTCCCCCGCTACTGTAATGAAGGGAAAAGTGGGGGGGAGGCTTCTTTAGGGTATGCTTCAGGTATTTAAGTTAATTTTGTATGATTGGTGTTTCTTTGGTGGTATTTTTGGTTTTGGTTTGGTTTTGGGGGGTTTTGCTGGTGGGGTTTTTCTGGTGTTTTTTAGTTTCCTAGCTGAGTATTTCTTGGTCTCACTTCTGAGCATCTTTTTTGCCCGTTGAGTTATAGTTGCCCACTTCCTATAGTAATCCATGGGATGCTTCTGGTCTATCAGAAAGAGTAAATAGTAATTATATCATGGGAAATTGTTTTTAACAGTATTATTTATAGTTTGGACACACCCAGGTGAGAATTCCATACACATAATTTAGATCTGATGAACGTATGCTGTGTTAGTGCGGACACCGCTCTGTAACTGGATTTATGCTTTTGACTAGGTAAAGTTCTGACTTCACTGGGGTTTTCCATAAAAACATGGGTCTGCCAGAACCACCCACCTCCCTGTTGGGGTCACCATTAATTTTGTTCTTGGTTTTTCCCATTAAGTTGTTGATAGGTGTAGTTTCTTAAGGAAATGTTTTGAAAGTGCTGCTGGAACCCCCTCCCCCAGTTATATGGGTGCTTTGGAAAACTGTAGACTTAGTCCTTTAGTTAGTGAGTTTAGAAAGTGAATCTAAACGGCATTTATAGTGTTACTTCAATTTCTTTAGAAGATACATTCAGTAAAAACAAAAATGTTTTGTGTGTGCTGTGAAATCTACTAAATTTCCTACAGAATCACTTGCAAATTTCCCTGATTCAATAACCAGACTGTTACTATGGTTAGCTTCTTTTCTTTTATTGTTGATTGCTTTTTATGTTAAAATACATCAGTTTCATACTGGAGAAAATACGGATTACACTCTCTAGTCTGTGTATGTATTTTTATTTTATTGTGAATTTACTTAGAGCTAAAGGATTGATCCCATGGAATTTTCTAAACCCTTTAACTGTTTAAACCATGCATTCTAAAATGATTTTTTTATTTACCTCAGGCATTTGCTTTGAGTGAAAAGCATCCTGAGTTCAAAGATGATGTCTATGTCCCTTATGCTCAGTGGCTAGCAGAGAATGATAGATTTGAAGAAGCCCAAAAAGGTAAGAATATCAACTGCAGATCACTGGTCACTTCGAAACTTCCTCCATACTTTTCCAACACAGAATATGGAGTCTCTGTCCTGGAGAGTTTTTTATCAGTGGGATTCAAAACCAAATAGAATCGGTGTTTTCATGCTGGTCTTAAAGTAGCTGGAGGTCTCCTTATTTTATAAGAAAATGTGATGAATCTGTCAAAAATGATGACATCTAAATACAGGTCCAGATTTTCCATCTCGTTGTGTATCTGAGTGCGGCATGTGGCAACAGTATTTGGCATATAAGCTAAACTGTCTTTATTAATATTTTTATCACAATAAAATTCAAAATATGGCAACCACCTTACAAACCTGAGTGGAAAGTGTTGTTTTTCCTTATATTTAGGTAATGTTCAGTTTGTACAAATAACATTTTTCTGTTTCTTTAAGAATTTTCATGTATTTTATTAAGCTTATAAAATTACCTTTAAAGAGAACAGTCAACCTTCCATCATATGAACAGTCTTCAGAATTTAATTCCTAAACTGTTCCAGGGACAAGGAGATGTGGAACCAAGCTCCATGTGGAGCCAGCACGTTTTTAGTACAGATCCTTTTCTCAGGTGCAGCTCCATGTGAGTGCTGCATCTGCTGTTTCCAGAGCCAGCTCAGATCCAAGCGTGTAACTGCATTGGCTTACAAGGGCCAAGCTAGTGAACAGGCCAGAAGTGATCTGTCTCTGCACAAAACTAGTTTCTGTGCCTTGGCACCAGAGCTTTGAGCACCTGGTTTTAGAGCAGTTTGGTAGTGTGCACGTAGAACTCTGTGAGTATACGTACATTGTTCCCAGTTTGTTCCACAAAGCTCTGCGCTGCTGTAGCTCGGCAAATGTAAATGCTGAGAACTGGGTGAGCTAGAGATCTGTGGGAGAATTTGGTTATATCTGAAGTCAGGAGGCAATTGTGCTGTGGCTGGGGTTTTGGGGGTTGGTTCCCCTTACATCCCTATTACCCTCTGTGAAGACTGTGTTTGCCAAATGCATGTTTACCAAGTGAGAGTTCACTTTATACTGACTTCTGAGTAAATGGTAGAAGGATATAGTAAATACTATACTCTTTAAAAATATTCAGCTTTACAAACCAGAACTCTAACTTCAAACATGAATTTATTGTAGTTCTGAGTGCAGCTGTGACTTGCAGTGTTTAGAGATTGGTATTGTTTGTATGGAGATCTAATCATCATAGCATTTTTGCTCTTTCCTACATTTAAAGTAAAGCAACCAACGTTGTACAGAATCTATGAGCTCAAGGGCCGCTGAGACAGTGCAAAAGCCACAAAATGCCTACAGATGCTTCTCATGTTCCATTAGTGCCGCCGCTTTCAAGGAGAAAAATACCAGTGTATAATCCTTTTTATCTTGCCCTGGATAGACTATTTGATATTGGCTGAATAGACTGCTCTTAATTTAAAAACATTAATTTCAGTTAATTGATATAATCGCACTGTAAAATCCTCTTTGTTTTGGCCTTCTTTGTAGCATTTCACAAGGCTGGCAGGCAGAGTGAGGCTGTAAGAGTACTGGAGCAGCTAACACACAATGCTGTGGTTGAAAGCCGATTTAACGATGCCGCCTATTATTATTGGATGCTTTCCATGCAGTGTTTAGATATAGCCCAAGGTAAGTAACTGAAAGGAAGTTTGTATTTGTTACCTTCTTGTGCATGTAGACAAACAATTACTGAATTGTGTAGCATTGCTGCAACTACTTCTGTTGTGTGGCTTTGTTTTTTGGTTTTGGTTTTTTTTAATGGTGTGTGTAACTCTGGTGCTATTTTTGTTGTTCCCCTAGTTTTCCCATGTGCTTATTTAAAACAAATAACCAAAACAGCAACATCAGCATGCATAGACCTCTGTTTGAAATCTGACTGGAATCAAAATCGTGTCTCCTGGGACCATGTATCCTCATGTACCTTCCCACAGCACACTTTAACGAGAGAAATGATTGGAGGGTTAAAGTACTTAGTAAATAAAAGATGATCTCAGAGCGTAAGATACATCTAGTATTTGAACATAGTTTGGAGGGGTACTTTACAAATTATTTCTGCCAACAGAGATAAAACTGATTGTTCGCTGGCTATTGTGTTGCCTTCTGAATGTATATCACTGGGAGAGAGGTGGAGCCAGTAGTTAATAGGTGTAATTTAGTAATAATGAATGCAAAAGATTGATAATACTGCCTTTTGCCTGGTGCTATAAGTACCTTTTTTTAGTTCAGCTGATGCATGATAGTGCTGATCTGTTACCCTTCAGGTATTTTAGAGATGCAAACTTTTCCAATTGGATGAGTAGTGTATTTAATATTTATGAAACAAATGTTCCAAAACTCATTTTATCTGTAAACTCTGAAGTTATAGATGAGTGATGCACACCTACTATTTTCTACCTTTAACTAAATTATGGCCTCTAGCTATGTTAAAACCATTGTCTCAGTGGTTTTGTGTTTTACCATGCTTGTTTTTGTTCAGAAATTTGCTCAGAAAAATGGCACGCCTGTATAGCATGTGGCTTGCACAGGTAGGTGGACACTCTTGAACTGGTACATAACTCTGTTGGAAGTGCTGGGGCTAAAAATCATAATATGCTGTTTTCTTCCAACTGAGTTTCGTAGACTCATCTTGGAGACGTACTAATGCCTTTGCCTCCTGCAGAGAATGAACAACAGAAGACTGAAATGTTACAGAAGTTTCATCACTTCCAGCATTTGGCAGAAGTTTACCATGTCTATCACTCTATTCAAAGATACACTGTAAGATATTCAGTTGTGTATTTATGCTTCCTGAGCATTTTTCTTTAGGGAGTCCAGAAATAACCAGGAATAATTAATGGCTTTTCAGGCAATTAAATATTGAGTGTAGATTAGTGATGCTGTACAGTAACTTTATTTCTTCATTTTATTTTCTTATACAGCCTTCTGCTGTACTGTACAAGAACTTCTGTTGTTTTATTTCCTAAAAACTGCAGTGCAATTTTAGCAGATCTGTGCTGTTGGGGTTTAACCCCAGCAGGTAACTGAGCACCAGCCAGCCACTCGCTCACTCCTGATAACCCTAGCTTAGGGATTCCCACAGTGTGGTACATGTATCAGTAGTGATGTGTGTAAACTACTCCAAAATGATAAGCAGGCATGAGTGAGGAGCTCCTGCTTCTTCCAGCAATTATAGTAATGTCGTCACCACCGTTGGTGAAAATATCTTTTGTAAAATATTTGAGAACCCTTGATCTGTGCCCTTGCCCAAAAGAAGACTCTGTGCTATGGAGGTCTTTGGTCAGACTACTTCAGACCTTACAGTGGTGGAGACTCTACACTATTGTTGGCCAGTCTGCCCTCATTTTAAATAGTCCGTTAAAGATTCTAGATACATGGATCTCTTCCTCTCTTTTTCTGTATGTAGCAGGCATGAGCTTTGGTGATAAAGACATGCAAAAATCTACTTGCTATATTCTGTCAGCACCTCTTCTTTTTGCAACTGTTTGAAAGAAGCACAGTACTTGAGATGCTTAGTGCTGTGATGCTTAGTGATATGAGTTGTTGGTTTTCCAGCTCAGAAATATGTGTCTGTATTTTTAATACTGCAGGAGGAGCCTTTCAGTTTCCACTTGCCTGAAACCCTCTTCAATATTTCCAGGTTTCTGCTTCACAGCTTAACAAAGGAGACTCCTTTGGGGATCTCAAAAGTGTATCCTTCCAATACAGTACAAAATCTAGAAGTTATCTTGTGAGATACATGAAAGGAATAATTGATGTTGATCCACAATGCAGAGATCTCCTGTAGGGTATCTTCAGTTTTCAGCCATTGGTACTGGAAACTGACTTTTGTCCCTAAGGAAATAATCAGCATCTTCGAACCATTGTGTGTTTAACTATGCTACCTTTTTTTAAAAATAGCTTTGGAGAGCTGTACAAATCAACTGACATGTAATTCTCAAAACCACCCACCCAGTCTGGTGTATCACCTTTGTCAGAGAAGCAAGCTCTAGGATACCAGTCACTGCAACAGGATGTTGGCTCTGAGTCTTGACAGTGTTGTTGCAAGGAGACTGAACTGAGACAGGAGGGGGGGAAAAAAAAAAAAAAGCAACAACAACCAGGAGCTTTTGCTTCACATGAGGCTGGTATAGCTGTGTAGTGTCTGCCAGGCTAACGTTTGCACAGCTTTGTTAGGGCATATTGCAGCTTTGGAGAGTACCTCAAACACTCAGCGTGAACCCTGTGGAAATGCACCTGTCTGTAAAAGATAACAAGAAGGGTCACTGGGTGCCACAGGGGGGCCTGATTGTCTTGTTTTCACTTTGTTTATGGCTTTGGATGGGATGTTAGCTTCCCTTTTCATGACTTCCTTGCTTATAAATGTACAGTCTTTCATAAAATCTTTCATAATGTGCCTTGTGACCAGTAGCTTTCTAAACAGCAGTTACCATTATACACTGCTGAAAGGGAAACACAACCCTTGGTCAATGACACAAAGCTTATGCTTTATTTCCAATCAGATCAGCTGTATTTAGTTGGTGTCAGTGGGCTGCTGGTGTTGAGGGTTTTGGGGCGGGGGGGGTTTGGCTGGGGGAAAATCCATTCATGCTTAAATTACTGAAATCTTGTAAATGGAGTCAGACTATTTAACCAAAGCAATGTTTATGTAGGGTCAGTTCCTTACCTTGCTAATAACTGCCCACAGACATTTTGATAGTCCTTTCACACTTGTTTTTAAATGGAATTATGTAAATAGATTTCTCTTGTTAAAGCCTGTTTAGAGTACCAGTGTTGGATATGTTTCATTGCACAACTTCTTTGATTAGAAAGAGTATTGCAGTTTTTCCTAAATGCCATATATATTTTTATTCCTTAATTAAATTATAGGAATACATTATTTGCCCTGGCAAAACAAAGTAAAGCTCTTGGTGCATATAAACTGGCTCGTCATGCCTATGACAAGTTACAGGGACTGCAGATCCCAGCTAGGTTCCAGAAATCAATTGAGCTGGGCAGCCTGACAATCCGATCCAAGCCATTCCATGACAGTGAAGTAAGTTGTAATGTGTTTAATGTTAATCATTAGTATGTGGCCTAATCCGAGAATCTGAGTTGCTGTATGCACAAAAAAAATCTGAAATATATTATGCATAGCTTTGTGATATAATTGTATTTCTGCTGGAAACACTGTCCTTTTATCGTTATTTTTGAGGTCAGACTTCCTTTTGCTCCTGAGAACAAATTAAAATCAGTCTTTTCTTTATGGGCAGATTCCATCCTCCCTCTCCTGTCCTGCGTCTACCTTCCTATCTGCCTATTAATTCTTTCAAGCCTCTTTCTGTCCAATTCACATGCAATTACTCCACAGTCTTTGTCTCTCTCTCCGGCTGGAGGTCACTTTCATTTGTCCCACTCCTAGCACTCCTTCCCTCCTCCCCCTACCCCTTGAATGACCTTCCTTCCTTAAGTTTTATTTTAACACCTTTTCTTCTTTAACTGAAGTCTGACTTTCTGCAGTGTTCTGTAAAGCCATGTCTCATCGACTACTCACTAAAAATAAATTGTATTGTGCAAGTGAACATGCACCTGGCCACCTGAAATAATAGAAACACAATCTTAAGAACTGTCTGAAATAACTGCTCTTGAAGAGAGATGAATTAATTGGAGAACTTAAATTTGACCAAACCTTAGAGCAAAAATCTTTGCTTCAGTAACCTTCTCTTTGACTTCTTTTGTTGCTGTGTATTTGATGCAGAATTCTGCTTTTGTTACTGCAAAGGCAAGGTGAAAATTTAATTGTTAGAATGGTGAAGACAGCTATTTTTAATGTGAAAACTTGCTGTTTTATTAAAAAGGGAACACATTTGCAGATGTTAAAGGATCTGATTTCACAGCAGTATTTCTCCAGATTAATGCTGATGTAATATCAGTGGTGTAAACCTAAGGAGCCCACATTTAATTGAAAACAAAGATTTCAGGAGTGCTGATCTGTTCACAATTACTGTGCTCTGTATGTGTCTTTGCAGGAGCTCGTGCCCTTGTGTTACAGGTGCTCTACCAACAACCCTCTGCTAAATAACTTGGGGAACGTCTGCATTAACTGCAGACAACCTTTTGTCTTCTCCGCTTCCTCCTACGGTGCGTTGGAATATCACATTTGGTTGTGCTTTTCAAGTAGATAAATGTTAACTGAACAGAGTAAGTTAGTACTTAATTTGTTCTCCGTGCAGTGTTATTTGGACAAACAAATCTTTCCTTTTAATGTCGTTAGATATGGTTAAGTGGCTGCCTCTTGTCCCAGGGATCGTTGAATTTCATTGCAAGATAGCAGCAGAAGTAAAGCATTGCTCTATTGTGAGACACTGAATGTATAAAGTGTTTCATTAGCACACATGCGATCCTTTGAGAAGTTGAAGGGGGTTTGGTTTGGTTTATTTAACTTGCTTCATGAGACGTGGGCAGAGCACTACCATCATAGAAGCCAGAGGGTGTTCATTTCTTAAGGGGCACAGTGTCTTCTAGGAGGCATTTTCTGAGTTCTTGCAGGTCAGACACTCTTTGCTTTTCACACCCCTTTAGAAGTACTGCATCTGGTTGAATTCTATTTGGAAGATGGCATCACAGATGAAGAAGCTGTAGCTCTCATTGATCTTGAAGTTCCAAGATTGAATAAAAGAGAGACTAAATGGCAAGAGATGATGAGTGACTGTATCCTTTTGATTAAAATTGGTTTCCAGCCCTTTTCTTAGAGGGAAAAGAGTAATAAATTTGAATTTCCTTCTCCCCCCGCCTTAGGTTTAAAGTTTTCTTTTTGTCATATGACTGATGTGAGTACAATTGCATCATGTTTCCTTTTCAAGTTAGTATAACAACGAAAGTGATGTTTTAACTAAACCTGATATTTTCATCAGGACGATTTGTTTCTAATCATGTGAAATATTTCTTTTTAACAGTGGAATGCCATGCTTTACCTATTCTGTTCTAACTGTTTCTGTAAAGAATGGGGAGAATCTGAAGTGTGTTAGTCAGTTCCAATAACAGCTGCTTTAGAGGCTACCTTCTCTTAGCCAAGTCCACCAGCGTGGACTTGCTTCATAACCATTTCTATTGGAATGTTTTGTAATGCTTTGGCATCCAGAGCTCCCAGTTGCTGTGGGGGCCATATAATGTTAGGTGCAGAGTAATGCACGAGAAAACACAATCTCCAACTGAAGCTGCTCAGAACGTAGTGTAAATAGGTTGCTTCATTTGCTTTTTGTCACCTGTCAGAAGGGGGCAGAGAGGGAAAGAAGGCAGAGCTGATGTCACACTTGGTTGTGGTCAGTTTTGCCGTTCTACAGCAGCTGCAGTGATAGATTCCTCACTGGCTGTGACTCACAGCAAGCCCTTCCCTAGTACTGTCTATAATAGTCTAGGCACTGTAGCAGTTTGAGGATACTCTGACCCTCTGGAACAACAAGGATACCAGTCCTGCTGGTGTGCTTTCATGTTTACTCTGTGAGCGCTAGCTGCTGCGAGGACAGCTAATTTTATAGGAACTATGTTTCTTCCTTAAGAAATGCATCTAGATGCACAGAGTTTGAGGCTTGATGACAATACAGATGTTATTGAAGATGATGATCCCTTTACAGCAAAACTGAGCTTTGAGGTAAGAGCCTTACTTGTGTCTTCCAGTTGTTTCTTTCCTGCTACCAACAGAAACAGATAGAAAATTTTAACTTACAGTCCATGCTGCTCTTCTGGTGTGAATGTGCCACAAAGACTATGGCAAGAGAGATACAGAGCAGGGGACTAGAAAAGAGGGATGGAACTTGAGAAAGGGATTTACCAGTTAACTCCTCCCTTAATAAAACTAAACAAATCAAAACCCAGACACCCACAAAACAACAAAGATCTTAAAGTAAGCATTACTGGAATTTGGTTTTATTGTCAGAAAATTATACAGTGGGGCTGTCCCCCAGGGTATTTCTGTGCCTAGGCAGTATACCTATAAAGCAGTCATTACTGTGAGGTTTTAAAAAGGACTGTGGGCATGGGTATTATCTACAAGGAATTGAGTTAAAATAAATAATGAAGGTCACTGAAACCAAGTTAGAGATGTGGCTGGATGCTGCTGTTGCTGAAGGTGTTGATAAAACTGACTGAGTTTGGTGGGACTAGACTCAGGCCAATTCTATATTAGCTTTTTCTACTGAATTTTACTTTGCTGCTTACAAGATCTTATTAATCCTCAAAGGGCTTTGCAGTTGGTAACAGTAATTCTTTCTAAACCTGCTCTCCTGCAGCAAGGAGGCTCAGAATTTGTTCCAGTGATTGTGAATCGTGCTGTTCTCCAGTCAATGAGCCGGAGGGACGTCCTGATTAAACGCTGGCCAAAGCCATTGCGGTGGCAGTACTACCGTTCCCTGCTACCAGATGCCTCCATTACCATGTGTCCATCATGTTTTCAGGTAGTGTTTTCGTGGAGGGGTTTAAAACAAAAACAAACAAAAACCCTACTGAGAGTGCTATGGCTGAAACAATTCTCATCATTGAAACCTCATACTTAAAAATGTATTCAATGAGTTCCTGAGTGATGTAGAGATGGGAAGGCAATGACAACTAAAAAATAGGCTGTGCGATGCACAGAGGAACAGCTGCCTTCTGAAAACTAAGGTAGCTGAATTTGAGAAGTTGCACTGACAGCAAGTCAGAGCCTCTTGAGCAAACGTTGGCTGAACAACAAATGCTGATTTGTACTTACTACTTCTTGCTCTGCCCCTCTGACATTCAGCCTGGTCTAGCAGGGAAAGTCAGTCAGTAGCTAAGTTAGTTTGTGGTTCAGTCCCTCTCCTTCCCCCCTCAGGAGTGGCTTTTCGAATTTCTGGAATTCAGTCACGTTTGCTTACACAGAAACTGTAATTTTTGTCCTTCCTTCTGCAAAAGTAATTAATTGGTTTGTGCCTCTTCAGCAACACTGGCAGTGGTCTGTGAAGTAGTTGCTGCTCCATTCCAGGTTATAGTGCTCTCAAGCAATCCAAAGTAAGAGGACCCATTCTCCTGATGGTAGCTTCAGAATAAATGAGCCATGGAGAAGCCATTGAGCTCAGTTTGCATTTTCTTTGAGCTAGTCACAGGCTAACTTGTCCTTAAATCTGTTCCCAATTAACAGATGTTTCACACAGAAGACTATGAGCTTCTCGTACTCCAGCATAATTGTTGTCCGTTCTGTCGTCGGAGAATAGATGAGTCAAACCAATGAAGAAAAACAATCTTTATCTCAACTGACAGACTTCCCTGTTGGCTTGGCAAAACACTTCTTAGGTTCACAGAGTTTTCCTAACAACTTAGTTAAGTCATCTTGTGCCATTTTGTATGTAGGAGTGGAACTGAGTTGAAGAAATATAACTATTTTTTTAAATGAAAATGTCTGTTGTTTGTGAATGTCCTCTACATTTCCCAGGCAAGCAGCTGAAGTGTCACAGATTGTTTCTAGGGTCAAGTTCAGCCTTGAAGTAATCCTTGGTTTTACTCTTGTGTTAGGACTGGATTTGCTCCTTAATATGTGCTAGTTATTGACAGAGCTCCAAATAAAGGGGACTATTTTTCACTACTCTTTGTCTTGGAATTTGCTATAATGCTGCTGCTTCTGAACTTGATTTTTTTTTTTTTTTCCCCATTCCGTTTAGGCAGGAACAGCATTAGTGTTTAGAGCTCTTCAGTGTGATCGTAAGAGTTACGTTGATCTTGGCATCAAGGACCATCTCTCACAGCCACACTGAGAGGAGGGGGACCAAAGCTTTTAATCTGTGTAGAATTCGCCCTTGTTAAAATGCAAAGTGCTGGGTTGTGCATGGAAGTTTGCAGTTCACCTTAACCAAGCTACCCAGACGCAAGTACCTCAACTGCCCGCTGCTGCGTGTGTAATCCTAGTAACAGTAGCGTGTTTACCACTAAGTAAAGAAACACCACTGACCTGATGGGCTAAACGGAATATATTTGTACGCTTCTAAATATGTCGGAGTGCCAGGCAGGAGTGCAAAGCAGTTGAGGGCTCAGTGGTTTCCCACAGCACCCCGTCTGTACCCAACACAGGAGAGCTCTTCATTGTCTGCTGAGAAAATCGTACATGACACTTGATTTTACTGAAATCGGGATAGTTCCCACGACTCCTGACATCCTGTCAGTCCTTGCGGCGCTTGTGATCCAAGCGTACCTTTGTGGTGTGGGCACACGCGCCTGCCTCAGCTTGCACAGATCCCTCAGCTGTGTGCCGACCAGTGGAGCGATGTGCTGAAGGAGTATTTCTGAGCAGTATTTCTCCAGCGTTGTTTCAGTCCAGAGCCACAGGCAAGCAGCACGTAGAGGCGAGAAGAGATGGGGCTGCCACCTCCTACTTCAGCCTCTTGTTGAGGCTGAGGGGACTTTAATGATGCAACTGCCTGACCAAGCACAGTGGGTCAGTCCCAGGCAGCAACTAAGCCCCCATGCAGTAATTTGTCACTTCCCCCCACTCCCTGCAGGACTGGGGAGAAAAATCAGAAGAGTGAAGGCAAAAAAGCTCACAGTTTGAGATAAAGACAGTTTAATAAGTGAAGCAAAGCTGTACGTGCAAGCAAAGCAATAAGGAATTTGTTCACCACTTCCCTGTGGCAGGCAGATGTCCAGTCTGCTTCTTGGAGAGTATGAGTAATGGTTATTTGGGAAGGCAAACACCACAAACACAACAAATCCTTCTTCCTCCTTTCCCTGATCTTTTATTTCTGAGCACATCATCATCTGGTGTGGAATAGCCCTTTGGCCAGCTGTCCCAGCACTGTCTCCTCCCCGCTTCTGTCCCAGCTCTGGCCTGTTGTTGGGGAAGAAGGAAACCTCAGTGCTGTGCTCAGCTATAGCTACAACCTTGCTGCGTTACCAGTGCTGGGTCAGACACAAATCCAAAACTCGGTACCACATGGCTGCTATGAGGAAAGTTAACTCCATCCCAGCCAGCCCCAGCCCCATTGTACTCCCAGGTAGCTGAATCCTCCAAGGACAGTCACTGAGTAGTTCTCCGACAGCAGGAGAGTTTGTGTAGGTAACCAGCTGGGCTGGATTTGAGCTGGGAAGCGATAGATCTCTTGACTTTAATCCAGTATAAATTGTGCCCATGTTACCATGAGTTCTATTGTTATGACATCCCGTCTGTCACAGCCTCCCTTTGTTTTGAGAGGGAAACGATACTCTACTTGACTGTCTTAAGCTGTTGGCTGAGGTAAAGCAGCTACCACAGGAACAGCACTTTGCACGTGAAACCAGCGCTGTCTCCGTGTCTGCTCGAGTTCCTCTCGACAGTGACCCTCTGCAGTGGCACTACAGGGTTTCCAAGTCCCTCAGTGCTTCCTGACCAAGTTTGCTTAATTTACCACTTTAAAAACATTCTGTTCTAATTACTGCTCGTCTGCTTTTTGACTCATCTGTCACTGTTTGCAATGAAGACTTTGCGATTGACATGGATAAACAATGCTGTTTGAGATGTGAGCCAGAATGGAATTCGGCTCATTCTCCCAGAACTGAGCTGGCTTTATAGAGCTAGTGGGAATGAAAAATTACAAAAATAAATAGATAGGGCTTGCCATGACACAGAGACAAAATGGATCAAGCAAGGAATCTTTTTTTACTTTTTTAAACAACTCCGTGAATACAGCTAGGTTTGAAAAGTGCATTGGGTTTCTCCAGGCAAAAGCCTACCCAACGCATCTCGTACATTGTGAAGATGTTCTAGTTCCAGACTACCCTGTGCTGCTGAAGCTCTCTGGTAACTTCATGACACGACGTCCCTGGATGTACAAGAATTCCCACCATGGTGCTTTTATCTGAAGCTACTGCAAGTGGTTGACCAACTGTTTTCTTCGATTTGCACTGTTCCGCCCCATTACAGCCTGCCTGTCCCACTGCTGTACTCCAGTGGTGACGCACGCCAGGCCCTAAGCTCCGAGCAGCAGCTGCTGACCTCAGCAGTGGCTTATTGCATCAGAGCTTAAGGTGGCATATTTGTGTATTGGGAAGATAAACCTTTAATCCTTCTTGTATGCCCAGGTACAAGTATGAACAGCTGCATTTGCAATTAGGTAGTGGCACTGCTCTGGCCTTGGCAACACGTGTGAAAAGTTAATTGAGGGGGACTTAGGAGGAGCAGAGCGTGTATGAAGACGTGGTGTTTTCATGTTAATGTCAAGGAAGACCTTTGGGACTGTCTAGAGTGATCACGGCCCGCCTTTGGCTACAGCCAGCCAGGTCTTCCTTCATCCGTGGCGCCAGGTCCTTCAGACCTTCCCCACTCAGAGTGAAGGCTTGGTCTCCTCTTTAAAGAGAATACAGCACTTTGTGCTTTTTTCCTTTAAACTTTTTGCACATGCTAAGCTAACCCACAGGGAACACTGGTAACAACTAGGCCAAGACAGAAGGATGTTTATTAAGGCTAAGAGGACGTGAGCTTCTGCCCACCTCACACCCACGAACTCCAGCGGCTCTGGCACATCCTCCCATGCTGGATGTGGCACTCACGATTGCCCACTCCTCCACTCCTGGCTGCAAGGAGCGCTCAGCTCAGCCCCGGGCTGCAGCCAAAACGGCATGGGGAGCTGCTCAGGTCCCCCCCAGCCCATCCCGTACCAAGGGGCAGAGCAGATGGTCCTTGCCTGGCCTCTGCGGGAGAACCAGCTGGTACCTGCCTGCCAGGGGGATCGTTACTGACTGCTACCAAGAAAGGTGATCAACAGGGGGTGCAAAAAAAGAAAAGAGATGGGGAAAATAGCTTTGGAGCTTAGAAGATTAACCACGATGGTGTAAACTGTAAGGAACCACCTTCTCTAGAAGAGAAATCCTCTGCGGCTGGCTTCGTTGTGCTTGCTCTGCTGTACGTCCTGTCCCACTGCCTCTGAAAAATTAAGAAAAGGTAAGGTCTAACTCAGTTGCTGGTTGGCACAAAGGACATTTCAAGCACAATGGAGTGCATTAAGTGAGGAGGCAGAGAGACATGGAGGACATGGGAGGCTCCAACAATGTCTTCCCCTGTGGAATTTGACAATTCAGCAAGGTTTTGGGGAGACCGAAAATGTCTGTCAACCAGCATATGAAGTTGAGCGTTGGCTTCAGCTCAGGAGCTCCCTTCAGTGCCCTTGTCCAGCAGCCTTCTCATCTACAGTGTGGAATGATGCCTGTCCAGGACAGATGGACTAGGTTATTTATTAGGTGTTACCAATGTACTTGGCATGACCCAAACCCAAAGCCAGGCACAGAGGAGATGGTACAACTGGAAACCTGCCAGCGGGGTTAGTGTTTCACTGTGGTGTTCAAATCTCCCCAGCCAAATCCTGTAGGAGAAAGGAGGTGGCCGAGAGCATGTGGAAGAAGGGTTGGAGATGCTCGTGCTGCCCGAGAGCAGCCTTTTGCAGCCTCCCACAGGGAATGGCAGTTGTGGTGGGAACGGCTCTCCAGTGGGGACTAGCTGGTGTCATGGACCACTCTCCCGTTGTAAGAATGGCCCTGGGACACCCCTCTATCACTGACAGACCACGACATCACACCACACCTGCCCAGCCACCATCTGCAGCCCCCAAACCCACAGTTGTGGGGTTCTGAACCGCCAACTTCCCTCCTGTTAGGGGGGGACAGAAAGGCACTTTGTTGGCAAGAGCTGAAAGCTCAGCCCGAGCCACGAGAAAGCGGGACCAAGAGAAGGATCCCCATGTGCCTCCTCCTCCCCAGCACCCTCTGCCTGGCACCCCGATCGCAATGCATCCCATTCTTGGTACCCCTCTGTGTGGAAACGGGCATTTCACACGGATGGGCAGCGCACCCGAGTGCCCATGGAGGGTGCACTGGGGGCCTTTGGGGGGGAGCAAGTGGCCCCTGGGCGACAGCAGCGTGAGCTGAGGATGTCCAGCTCTGGATCGCGGGGTGCAAAGACTGCCATCCCCCCTAAGACCCTTGCTCCCTGGGGAGCACAGCCATGCTGAGGAGCAAGGCTGCGTGAGTGGAGCTGCCGTCTGGTTTGGGCCCCCCCCAAATGAAAGGTGCGGTGCAGAGCTACCTCTTTATATATGACCATGAGCCGTGGTCTCCAACAATGACAGCACAGGCCAGAAACAGGTGTCACCTTAATACCTTCCCAGGAAAGCCAATTACTCCTGGATGATTATGATTAATAACTCTCTAAGCCCTAATCGCGCTGACACCAATGCCTGGAGCTTACCCCGGGGGCACTTTATAAGGGGTGCCCTGCAGAGGTGAGCGTAGCCACTTCTCCTCGGGGTGACGGCGAAGGCTGAGAGGTGGCGGGAGCCCCACTTCAGAGGCGATCCCCCCGTGCTCAAACAACACCCCTGAGTAAGAGCAAAAGGCACCTCACAAACCGCAACCATGAATGGGACAGAAGGCCAAGACTTCTACGTGCCCATGTCCAACAAGACCGGGGTGGTGCGGAGCCCCTTCGAGTACCCCCAGTACTACCTGGCTGAGCCCTGGAAGTTCTCGGCGCTGGCTGCCTACATGTTCATGCTGATCCTGCTCGGCTTCCCTGTCAACTTCCTCACGCTGTACGTCACCATCCAGCACAAGAAGCTGCGGACACCTCTAAACTACATCCTTCTGAACCTGGCGGTCGCTGACCTCTTCATGGTCTTTGGAGGCTTCACAACCACCATGTACACTTCGATGAACGGGTACTTTGTCTTTGGAGTAACAGGGTGCTACATCGAAGGCTTCTTTGCTACACTGGGCGGTAAGTGTTCCAAATATTCAAAAATCTGCTAGGAATAGCCCCAGATTTTAGGAGGAGGGAGGACGCCCAGATGATCTTGGGAAAACACGGAATCTGGAAGGTCCTTGGTCTGTTGCTGATGTGGGCCAAGGCAGTTGCAGTGTGTCAGGGTGGGAGGTGAAGAAAGTGACAAATGACACCTTTTTTTTTTTTTTTGAACCTTATTTTGGTAGCCACCTGCTCAATATCCTGAGAAAAACAGTGCAGCAATGAAAAGCAACCAGTAGCAGATTTTGCAGTTGTTGGATTTGCACATCTTTTTGGCTTGCTTTCTGACTTGAGAGATGACAAATTTGTTCCTCCTGTTTCGTGGGGCTGAGTCTGTCATTCGCTCTGATGCGGTGCCGGGTGGCGCAGGCTAGCAAAGCTGGCTCTCCTCCCCTGCCAGCCAGGCTTTGACCGAAGCAGATGTTAAATAAAAATTGTGTGTCTAAAAATGCCCTCCTCTGTTCAGCTCAGCCTTCAGCCACAGGCAGCTGTTTTACTGGTTTGGCCCTTGCGGCACAAGTTTCCTGGGAAGCTGTGGGTAGCGAGGGGAAACCCTGGGCACTCGCTGCATCTCGGAGTGGGACCGTAGGCTTCCAGGGGCAGGTGCTGTCCGGGACAAGCGGTAGGATCCAGGCACGGATCTCAGAACAGAGCAGCGAAGTGGTTACAGCGGGTCAGCCGTGCAGTGAGAGGTGCCTTCTCGTACCTTCCTCCTGCAGCTGCGCTTGGCCTTTGTTCATTTCTGAAGCCTTGGTGTTGATTTACCTGCTGCCAGCAGTCTGCCTCGGGAACAAGAGCCCAAGGAGGCCTCGTGCTGGCATCAGTGTGATTTTCTTCTCCTGTTGCTCAAAGTCTCTGTGTCCCCATCCTTCTCTCCCCCTTGTGCAGGTGAAATTGCTCTCTGGTCGCTGGTTGTCCTGGCTGTCGAAAGATACGTAGTGGTCTGCAAGCCCATGAGCAACTTCCGCTTTGGGGAGAACCATGCCATCATGGGCGTTGCCTTCTCCTGGATCATGGCCTTGGCATGCGCGGCTCCCCCACTCTTCGGCTGGTCCAGGTAGGGAGGCCGCTGCACCCGGCGCCTGGGGCTGCGGCAGCTTGGCTGTGGCTCCCAACTGATCTCCGCTGGGCGCTGAACTCCCTGGCTCACCTTGCAGGTACATCCCCGAGGGCATGCAGTGCTCGTGCGGGATCGACTATTACACTCTGAAGCCAGAGGTCAACAACGAATCTTTCGTCATCTACATGTTTGTGGTTCACTTCACGATCCCGCTGATGGTCATTTTCTTCTGCTATGGGAACCTGGTCTGCACTGTCAAGGAGGTGGGTACCTGCCAGTGGCAGTGGTCCAGGGGCCACCCCCGTCCCCTGTGCTGGGAAGGGGCCCACGCCAGGCTCCAGACTGGTGACAGAAAGGGCCCTCAGGGACCAGGCTGACCCTCCACCAAGGGGGAAAATGGCCAACTCCAGATGTGCAGCTCAGCTACCCCTATGTTCCATGCCGGTGCAGCCCTCCCCAGCTCTATCACGTTTCCGTTCCCTTCTGCCCGCAGGCTGCCGCCCAGCAGCAGGAGTCCGCCACCACCCAGAAGGCAGAGAAAGAAGTGACCCGCATGGTCATCATCATGGTCATCGCCTTCCTGATCTGCTGGCTCCCCTACGCCAGCGTCGCTTTCTACATCTTCACCAACCAGGGGTCGGACTTTGGGCCCATCTTCATGACCATCCCGGCTTTCTTTGCCAAGAGCTCCGCTATCTACAACCCTGTGATTTACATCGTAATGAACAAACAGGTAACTGGCAGGGTGCCAGGCGATCTCCTTTTCTGTGTTTCGCTTTATACCTGCGTGCGGAGAGATGGGGCACCTCGAGGTACCGGTGGGCCGGGAGGGGTGTTTGTTTCAGGTGACCTTGTTCCTGCATGCAGGAGGGCGACTGCAGGGCTCATCCCTGGCGTTGGGTAAATCTCCTAAAAGCGAGCCCATCCCGTCTGAAATGACCCTGGCACAGGGGGGTGGGGGAGCTGGGGCTGCGTCTGCCCCGGCCCGAGCGGTGGGCAGGGCAGGAAGGAGACCACCGGCGTGGCGCCTCCCGCGCTGCGGTGGCCGGGGGCTTCCCAGCAGCTCCGCCGGGCTCGGTCCCGGCACCGAGACAGCCCGGGCCGCCTGAACGTCCGCGCGCCTCACGCCGGGCTTCCCTCTCTTCCAGTTCCGTAACTGCATGATCACCACCCTCTGCTGCGGCAAGAACCCGCTGGGCGACGAG
>VXBL01002132.1:479229-563703 GCA_013400195.1 Aramus guarauna | reverse complement strand
TGCTGGGTTTGGGGGGGGCTGCGTGTGTGCAGGCTGGCAGTGAGCCCCAGTGCTGGGGGATGGCCTGGGCAGGGCCCTGGGACCCTCGGGGCACAGCACGGTGGCACCTCTGGGCACTGCGAAGCTCAGGCTTGGCCATTCCTGCCGGTGTGGGGCCGTGCGGTGGGGTAGGTGTCCGGCTCTCCGCCCTCCTGGCTGCCCTTGTGCTAATGCCTGGCTGAGCTGGGATTACAGGAGTGCTGGGGCAGCAGGTCTGGGTACGTGCAGTGGGCAAGGGTCCCCAGTGCCAGGGGAGCTGCCTGTGCTCTAGCCACGGCAAGAGGAAGATGGAACTGGTTTGGGGCTCAAAAAAAAAGGAGTTTGGGGTATTTGCTGTAGACTGCAGCATTGCTTGTGTTCTTGTTATCTATCTGTGGCACAGTTATCACCTCTAAACCTGTCTTGCTAGCTCCTGTGGGTCAACATATCAACACTTTCATTTAATAGCTTCAAATGCCTGAATTTCTCTTGCTCTGTGCAGAACAGAGCCCTTCTGAAGGTCAGCCTGATAATGTAAAGGGGTTACAGTCCTCCTGGGCAGGAGAAAATAAGTGGAAGTAAAACTCTCTTCCTAAAGAGGATTTTGCTAATCTTCAGCTGGCCTTGCCAATGCCCTCCAAGGCTCCTGGCCTTGCTTTGGGGCTTAAGCAAGAGCTGAGCAAACTAACTTCTCTTTAAACTTTAGCCTCGGCCATGTTGATCCATCTTTAATGGAGCTGAAACTTGTGTTCCCCCAGGGACAGGGTGGAGGATACTGCAGTAGTAACTGAGCAGAGCTCACCTGGCTCTTCGATGACGGTTAGTCTCTCAAAGCACTCCTCACTCGCGGGGAAATGTCCAATAACAGAACCAGGCAGGAGCTGCATCCTCTCTCAGCAGGTACTTGGTGTGAAACACAAGGCTCTCTTGCTTTGAGAGAGGCCAAATCATTTAATGGCTGGATTTAGCTTTACTAAGAATCAACTTTGTAGAGGGAAAAGAAAATCCCTCTGGTGTCTGGAAAGAGCAGCTTTTACTGGGGGAGGTGGAAGAGAGAGGATTTAGCAATGCCATGGTTATTAGGACCTACGGGCCGGGCTGGTGTCACGGACCTGAAGCCAGAAGCCTCAAGGGCTGGCAGCAGCTGTGGTGCAGAGCAGGCGCTGGGCTCCCTGGGGCTGGGAGAAGACACTGTCCCATGCCAGCACCTGGCAGAGGTAAGGGTGCCCGGCCCTGGGCACCGCTGTCTCACTGTCTTTCACGTGCGCAGCACAGTGTGCAGTCAATTCGGGCACCTGGTTGTGTCCTCACACGGATTTTCCCCGTCCCGCACCACCTCCTGTTCTGGCGGGAGCTGTAGTACCAGGTAGGATGAGCAGTGCGTGGCCACAGCCGTCTCTGCTGGAAACTGGGGCTCTGCAGCACAGAGGGGTAAAATCCCCTCCCGTATGGAAACAAGGTGTTACCAGCTGAGCTGCCAGCCCCGAGCACAGTATGTCTCATACATGCAAAGCTCGCTGTGCGCACCTGCAAGTATCTTCCACAATGTTGTGTGTCCTTTGCACAGAGGCAGGAACTTCACCGCACAGATTTCAGCACCTTGTTTTATTACAAAGATAGGCTTTTCCAAGAGTCTGCCACTTCCACTACACAGCAGGTAAGGGCACTACACCCACAACACGTGCCAAAGTTTAAAAACATGTTACAAAGGGCTCGGGGGTTCAAGGCAACACTACAAACCCTCAAGCTTCTGCTCTGTTAAAGTTGTTCCTTTAAAATGGTTGTAGCAACTACTTTTTTTTTTTTTTTTGCTTTGGAAAAAATTAAATAATAAAGCAGTAGGCCTCAATACACAGCCCAGTCACATCACCTGGAGGCAAACTATACTATCGGCTCACCTGTATCCTCTCCTCGTAACAACATGGGGCTATTGCTCCATGGCCCTTTCCCCACCTCCAGCCAAGCTCAACGTTCTCTGCTACCTTGGTCCTTCTCACCCTCACCTTCCCTGTGCTGGGCCTGCTTATATCTCTGGCAGCTATTCACAGTTTCTAAAAGAAATTCAAGAACTTTTTGTGAAATCACTTTCAAAATAAAATGTAGCCCAGCTACATTCTTAGAGTTTCTATTCTGAAGCCACATCCTCAGCAAAGACATTGAAACCTCCACAGTGTATGTACTTTTTCTGTAGTTCTCTTTAAAAAAAACCCCAAACCTCTGTTCTTCCCCTTTCCCTCCCCTCCCTACCCCCCATTTTAACATACTGGATAAAGTCTATCATTTGTTTTAAAATAGATATCTATATACACATACACAATTCTGATGTTCCAATTTCTGACAAATGTGGCATTACTGGAAACAATGGGATGGAGGCCACCTGTCCATGGCAGTGAGTCACCCAGGAGGAGTTTTGGTGGACCAAAGTCATCTAATACCAGGTTGCATCCTTGCCAGCTGGATGAGTAATGGAGGCTCACCTTAGACCAACCCTGCCTGGAGTGAGGTAGTAACTTTTTTTTTTTCTTTTTTCTCTTTTCTATTTGGCAGTTTGAAAACACGGTGGCTACCGCTGGGTTTAGCTTTCGTGGGCAGATTGCCTTTGCCTGCACGTGAATGCTGGCTTTGAGCATGTGGTGTTAGCTGCGGTCCAGCCTCTACAGAGGGGCCTGTGTGATGCTGGAGACCAGAGCTGTCACGGCTCCCTTGGCTGCAGAAAGGAGAACGGGCCACCAGGCTGGGACAGGGGTTTTGCCCCAGCGCAGATGCTGCAGGACAGCAGTGAAGTTTTTAGGTGGTGGGTGAGCTCTGTCTGCACGGTGGGACCCTGCCCACTGGCCCCAGGGTAAGCGCGGGACACTTTCCACCTTTGCAGCTCGGGGTGCTGGCCTGTGGGAGCGAGCATTGTGCTGCCAGGGCAATGGGGCCCAGTCCCTTCGCCGTTATGGGCCGAATAAAAGACCAGACACACAGCAAAACTGCATGCTCTGGGTTGCTCTCAGGTGACAACCATGGTGGCTGGGTCCGAAGCAAGCAGACCAAGCTGCTTTAGGAAGACACCACTGTAGCACTGACCTCGTTTTCGGTGCTGATGGCAGGGAGATGCTGAAGTATGTGGGGCAGAGTGAGGGAAGATGCTACCCAGTGTTCTGCCCTGCGCAGGGCTCAAGCCTGCTCTGTCAGAGGGCTGCCAGCAGGAGCTGACCCCTCTTGGCATGAGCAGCGTTACCAGGGCTGAGCAGGGCAGCACCACAGACGTGTGCGCAGGCAGCACCACAGACGTGTGCGCAGGCAGCACCACAGACGTGTGCGCAGGCAGCACGGCAGGGAGGCTGGGCTGCGAGGCACGAGTCCTTGCCCTCAGCCGCTGGGCAGAAGCCATGCCTGTGACCACCTGGCTGGAAGGTGGGCGATATTTGCCGACCCACTGCAACTCCAGATCACTGTGCACATGGGTATGGGAACCTGGGGAAGGAGGAGCAGCCCTTCCCACGCTAACACATCACACGCTCCCTCCGGCTCCTTAACAGCTGTCTCCGTGAGGGGATAAAGTGCTTTCACCATGCCTTAGCTTCCTGGGAAGCAACTGCTTTGCCTCAGCCCCGAGTTCCCTGTGCTGCCCAAGTCTCAGACGGAGGAGTGGTTATGTTTACACATACAGTACAAAAATTAAAAGGCACAAAAATACACAGAATGCAGCAGATAGTGAACAGCTGATAAGAGTCCCTGGTGTTGGAAAAACAAGGATGTCAGAGGGATGGTGTGTAAGGGAGCTCAGGCATTGCTCCGATGGCCTTTGCCGTGTCTGCTCGTTACTCCCTGAGGCTACCCTTCTGCTTTGCGTCTGTTGTTACAGCTTCTGCAGCCCCATCTCTCGTCCTGAGGACCCACAAACAGGGATGCAGGGAGCTGCTGACCACTTGGGCGCTGATCAGAGGGAAGTGGTGAACTGAGCTTGCCACAAGTGTCACGTCTCCATTTCTGGCTGGCAACAGCAAATAAATTATGGGTGCCACAGTGCAGACCAGATGTTTTTTGAACTGCTTGGAAAGGTGTCTTGTGGCTTCTTGTTAGGTGAGGGAGCCCTTCAGCCGCGGGCCAGGCCCACCCCCACCACAAGGCTGGTTTGAAAATGACCCTGGCGGAGGTGATCCACGGTGTATCCGTGGCTGAAGGCAAGTTTCCTACGGCACTGTGCTGCGAAGAAGTTCGTTTCCAGGGCTGCAGTCAGCCTAGGCTTCGCTGCAGCACTCGTAGATGTTATCCTCCATGAGTGCAATCACTTGCTCAAACTTGTGCTGGAGCTGGGTGCGCTTCGTCGTGGGGTTGGCGTCCAGGGCGGCCACGATCTGCAGGAGACGCGGGCAGGTGAGTGGCTGAGGCAGTGCGGGCAGGGTGCCCACCTACCAGCCCTGCTGAGCCCGAATCCCACCCTGCCCCACAGCCGCCATGCTCACACCCCGCAGCACCCTCCGGCTGCTCCAGAGCACAGCCGAGTCCCTGGGCAGGGGGTGGGAGAGGAGGGGAATGCCACCCAAAACCATCGTAATAATAAAGCTTGGGGCACAGAGCTAGCCGGCAGCTCGGGGGCGCAGGGGGTCAGGAGCCAGCTGGGGCCCCAGCCAGGGGCGGTGGGTGGCAGCTTATGTTGGGTGTGCACTGTGTCAGCGTGCTCTGCCTTCCTGACAACATCTGTGGGTCTATGCATCGGGCAGCCCTGCTTCAGTCTGGCCCAGCCAAATGCTGTTAAAAATAGCCAGGAATAGCTGTCCTTCTCTTCCGAGAAGACATCAGCCAAGGGATAGGAGAGCAGGTGCATCTGTGTGTGCATATATTACATATACGTGTGGGATTATGCAAAAAACAATAATCTCTTTTCTGTGGGACTGGATGCAGGCATCTGACTGCTTGGTTACAACATACTATTTGTTATTCCCTCCACAGGTATGCTGGGGCCTGAATCCAGCTGAACCCACTTACCTGGGAGCGATATCTCTTGGCGTATTTGTATATCTCAGCCATGGCGACGTTGGTGTTGAATTCATTCCTGTATTTCTTTATAAAGACAGAACAAAGAGGGGAGGAATATTGTCATGATGCAGCAAGTGAGTTCAGGCTCAATCAGCAAGCGTTACCTAGATTAAAAGAAGGTTTTGCCTGGGTATTTTTGTTACTGTGGCATTGATGCAGCTGGACTTTTGACTTACTCCTTTAAGGAAGGTACATTTGCTTACATCAGAAACAGTCTCAGTCTTTTTAAAGCCAGCCTTGAACGCCCACGCTTGATAGCACTGTTTACCCCTCTGTGCTCAAAGCCATTTTGAAGGACGGGGCAGTGCAAGAGCTGGGCAGAGGAATGTCAAGGGAAAAAAAACCCGCTCGGTGCCTGAAGCGAAAACACTACGGGGAGATGGTTTGATTTTGAGGACGCTGTGGTGTATCGCTGGCAGGACTCGGATCCGGAGCGCAGCTGCCAGCTCCCGTAGCTGGTACTAGGGACGGCATCCCGCACCCGGGCCAGCTGCCAAGGCCGGCTGCCAGCGGGCTGCCTGGGACTCGTGGCCGGCCCTGGCAGTTGGTGCCTGGGGGCCAGCTGGCCGGGGGGCTGCGGGACTGCAGGGATCCTTTTCCAAACTTCCCGGCTCTTTGGCACCGAATTTCGCTTTCAATTCCCAGTGGTGCCAAAGCTAGTTAGGTTCAAGCTAACTCGTGGGTGTTTACTGCAGCTCCGGCAGTAATTGAAGATGCTTGAAATTAGGTCAGATGAAGTTTGTGTGTGGAAGTTTGAGGCAAAATGTCCTTTCTTGTTTGCTCCTTCCAGCATCTAAGCAGTAGCTGGCTGCAGCCTGTTCCCAGCCACTCCCAGACTCCTGCTGTCAGCCGGAGCAGAGCACGACCGGTGCTCCTCACTCCGGCAGGGCACGGAGCCTGCAGACCCGACCCCATCCCTGGCACGGGGGCACGCTCCAGCCAAGCCCCCCCTCCACCCGCTGCAGCCCAGCACGCCTTACCCGCGATTCCTCCGCGAGGTGGGCGTTCATTTCCTGCTCACTGAGCGGGGGCATGTCGTGGATTTGCTTGTAGTATCGCTGCACTATTTTCCTATACTCGGGGATCTCCTTGGCGTACAGTAGTTTATTAGTTGGGGAGTCCTAGAGCGAGGGCAAGATACCGAAATCAGACACCATGTTGTTCCTGGCTGAAAACTCCTTATCCCGTTTGTCTGACCCAAGTGCTAACCGTCAGACACCGACTTCAGCTACAGCTGGGTTCAGGAGACAGCTATGGCTTTGGTCCTCACTTTACACAGACGGGAGCGTGGTGGGACGGCACTGAGGCACAAAACAGCTAATGACAGAGGCACTGGCTCAGACACATCAAGGTGCTGCAGAGAGGTACCACCCGCCTGCGGGGCCACAGCACTGTCCCTCTGCCCTTCTTCCTAGCATGTGCTAAACGTTTGTTAGCTGCAATACCAGTGAAGGTCATCTCTGTGAATGTGTTTGAATTTGCAGCAAGGGCAGGCTAAAAAGCATGCACAGGGTCAGGCAAGGTGGCTTGCTGCCAGGTGATGCTCTGCAGATGAGTGTAGCACAACTGCGTTAGATAAAACACTTGTGCTCTGCGGCTCTGTGTGTGGAAATTGGTAACAAGGGAAGGGCTTCTGCATGCATTTGCTCGGGTCTCTTGAGCAGCCAGCTTGATTTAAGCTGAAGAACAAAGCTCTCTTACAAGCTGAACTTTGTCAGTTGAAATGTTGCTCTTGGATTTTTCATGTAGCTTTGATTTATTTTGCATTGGCTAACCCAGCCTGCCTGGCCTATATTGAGTGTGTGTAAAGTAATTAACAGAAAATACTGAGTTCTCTTGATTAATGTCAGCTTGGACAAAGCAGCCTTAACCTCCCAGCCACACGATCGGGTTGTACCAGTGAAGGCATAACCCTGCCTGCACTCCTTGCAAACACAAGCATGAATGATTTTAACCTCAAGGCAATCCTGCCCTGCTGATATCATTACCCCGGGAATGAACTTGGCTGACTAGCCTAGCGTTGCATCCCCAAGGGAAACAGCCCCCGGCTCGGGGACACAGAGGGGAGTAAGATCCACGTGTCCCGCCGCCCCGACACTGGATGCCGGGAGGGCTCCTGGTGCTGACAGGTGGAGAGGGGAGGGGGGAATCTCCAGAGGAGACAAGCATGGCAGGGCTCTAGTGGTGGAGGCAGCATCTTCAGCTGTATCGGGCAGTAAATAAGGAAGCCCGAGGTAACTGCAATCTGCTGCTGCAAGATGTAGCGTGGCTAATGCTGCAGGGCAAATGGGAAATGGGCACCAGGCTGTGGCACCAGATCCCACAGCAGTTTATTTTCAAACCCAATGACAAGGCATTACAGGAATATAGCCAAGTTACAGAGCCTGCTCACATTTTTTTTTTCCTCTTGGAAACACAAAAGAAGCCCATGCTGCCTCTTTTCTAAGTTCTTTTTAAATTTGTGTCTGATTTGTCTGTATTATGAAGAGATGGGTACTGGTTTATTAACTGCTTGCGCACTGTAGATGTATGGAGCCTGAGTCTGCTCTCACATTTGTAGCATCAAGAGCAAAAGGCTCAAACTGGGGAAGAATCCAGTCTGGAAAACATTCAGTGATATACTGTGGGTATATGCAAGCTGATTTTTATGCTGAGGATTTATTCTTCCCACATTACTCAACAATTCCTTCACTTATGCTATTGTATTCCTGAAGAATGTTTCCATCTGCTGTCTGACTCCAGCTGACCCCTCTTCCCCTCATCCACAGCTCGACAAGGACAAATTGTAGGTGTTTCGTAACACATGTAAAAAAAAAAGTACAAAACCCAAACAAACAAAAAATCAAGCGCTCATTAGATCTTCCTCCAGTATTAACCTCTCCCAGTGAAGGCTTCCTGTTGCTCTCAGTCTGGGGGATGCACTGAGCAGTGCCCGTCTCCCGCCTCTCTCTCCATAGGGTCCCCTCTACGTCACGCACCGTGCTGCCGCCAGCCCCTGGGGCGGCGGGGGACGATTTACAGCATTTCTTAATAAAACTTATTTAAGTCGGGAAGTTTCAAATGTCAACACTGCGCTCAGCCAAGGCAGTGGGAGAACAGAAAACATGCACGCTGGACGTCTCGCTGCCTGCCAACCCCGCAGGATGGTGCGTGGGAGCCCGATGGCAGGAGAAGAGACCTGGCCCGCGCAGGCTCGCCTGTGCCCGGAGCAGGCGTAGCTTCCCGGGCAGGCGTGCCGAGTCCGCTGGCTCTGCCCACGTGCTGGAGGTGGCCAGTGTGTGATGGAGACGCTGCCACCAGAGGGGAGCACCAAGTGCTCCACAGGCACCGAGAGCTTCCCACGAGCTGATGGATGGCATCAATGGGAAGGCCCCGGGCGGTCCCCACACCTCCACAGGAGCCAGGCCAGGCCTGTGCTGCCTGGGCAGGCGCAGCCCGTGTTCAGGAAGGCTCGGCTCGCCTCCTGAGCCTCTCATGGCTCTCCTAGGTGACAGGCTGCGCAGAGACCACTGACAGCGGTGATTAAAGCTTCACCCGAAGCTACATCATTTTCCACCCTGCCACTGTGAGTTTCCATCGTCCCTCAGCTGCTGTTACGGATTGTTAGACTAACGCTGTCCCTAAACCAGCCCTAACTGAGGGAGCTGGGCTCCCATGCCGAGTCGGCCTGTGCCCCATGCCTGTCCCGGAGCAGAGCTGACACACACCCACGCTCGCCTCGGCACGTTACACCCCTGCCCGAGCCAACAGCAGAGACTCTTTGTCCGCTCAGGCACCAGCTCAGTCCTGTCAGGAAGCGTTACGGACACTGCGCTGAGTAACCCGGGTGCTCTCCTGGGACCAGGGGACAGCTCACACGGCCACTGGGTGACACTGAGCACACAAGCCAGTGGCTGGGTCTCCCTCCATCCTCTGAGCATTCTGAGCTGGGGCCCTGCTCTTTGTCCATCCATCCTGCCTGTGATGGCGTGTTCCCACTCCCTGACCACTGTTTGTGGCAGAGGGGGTGCAAATTTCAAGCTCAAGCCTGAACAAAGTGGCGGGGAAGGGAGGGAGAGACCTCGTCCCTGGAGACAGCCAAAACTCAAGCGCATGAATCCAAGCAAATGGCTCCCAGGCACCCCGCTGCTGGAGGAGGTTGGGCTGGGTGACCTCTGGCAGTCCCTTCCCACCCGCACTGGGCTGTGGCCATGACAGCCCGAGCCCGAGTGAGACGTCCTCTCTGGACGGTACCTTGCCCAGCTGCAGGTCAGACAGGGAGCAGGCATCAATGAAGGCCTGGGCTATCACAGAGAGACAGGCGTCGATGTGGTCTGTCTTGTCAATGTCGAAGACGAACTGCGGGTTCTTCAGGATGTTGACCCAAAACCTCAGAGGTAGGCTGCGAAGGAAACAAGCCAGAAACACACACTGGGTATACTCCAGAGGGAAAGGGGAGGAAATGCAGGACAGATTATAATAGAAATTGAATAGTAGAGAGGAAAAAAGAGCGGAGCAAGGCTCTGCTATTTAATCACAGTCTGGTAGCGTACAGCCCTCTGCCTATCTAAAGGGGCAGGCACATGTCTTCACCCAAAGACATTTCTTCAGGCTGACGCCCGCGACACAGACAGGAGACTTCATGTACAGCCTTGTCTAGGTGAGCGTATACCCTCACTCCTTCAGCATCTCCCTGAGCCACTGCAGGTTTGCCTGCATGGGGCTGTTGAACCAGGCTCCCTGGTTCACGTAGCAATGGTGTCAGCCCCTTCTCCTTCTTCCCCGACAGTAACTGTCATCTGGTTCTGATGGTAAGCCTGGCCCCATGAAATGCATTTCATGTGTCTTTTTTTCTGCGTTCTCATCATTTTCTCCTCCAGTTATTTCACTGCTTATTTGGCCACAACACAGTTTCACTATTTCGCTCACCCTTCCTACCATCCCTCCTCATCAGCTGAGGAGTGAAAGCTGCTATAAGTCTTTGCTCTACTGGCAATTAAAGGTAACGAAGGATAGGCAAATCTGTAGCTCAGTGGTTGTGTCTGCATGCCTGCTATTCCAGCCAAATTTGTTTTTAATTTTCACATGTTGGGCTGGAAACAGTTACTGTCCCTGCAGCCTCAGAAGTGCTAAGCCTCTCCTTGACGCTTCCTTCAAGCTCCCTTCTCTCCCCAGTTAAATCTTCTGGTTTCTCCCCTGCTCTATTTTCCCCCTTCACTTTGGCTGCCCCACCCCATTCCTGCTGCTCATCTGGTCCCTCAGCACCGCTCCCGGCTGGTGCCCAGTGCTGTGGTGCCTGCCAGCACGTGACTGTCACAGCACCAGCTCCTGGAGTCCTGTGAATACCCTGGAGTCTCAGCTTGGTTACAGAGCTAAATCGGGAAAAGTGCACCCAAGGGCTGAAAAGCCAGAAAGCAAATGAAAAGGAGCCAAATATGCTGTTTTAAAAATCTCCATGATATTTTAAGACCTGACATGGTTTTGGACTCTGTCTCAGATCTCCAGTGCTTGGAGCTAACACTGTTGCTGTCTCCCATCATCTTGTCCCTCTTCTGTTTCTCCTTTAATTACTTGTATTAGTGTGCCAGTTTGTTCTGCCCTTTATCTGCCTATGCCTCCTCTTCCAGCTCGCCGTTCCCCTGAGCTCTGAGTTCGCTCAAAGCTCTCCAAGCCTGTGTTTGGCCTCATCTTTTGCCGCCCCCTCCACCACCCGTCCTGTTTTGCAAATCCCTCTTCTACTTTTAGCAACCTCATGATTAGTCCAGGACACCAGGGCTTTGCAGCTGCTGCTCCTGAGAGATGGAAGGAAGGAAAGAAAGAAAAGATTTCGTCTTCCAAACCTGTTGGTCTTCCAGATGTGCATCGTGTCAGGGTCTGTGATCCCTCTTTTCTCTGCTTGCTCCTCTAGGAAGTCAAAGAAATACTTCACGGCCACAGGTGGTTTATCATCTCGGATACTGAGAATGGCTTTGAACAAGTCGTCCAGGAACTTCTGCAGCGTGCCCTGCGGGACAAGCACACACGATGGAGACCGGGGAAAGCAGCAGCACCCGAGCCCAGGAAAACAGCATGAGGGGCTGCGGCTGCTGCGCACAAGGGGAAATCCTTTGCTGCCAGTTGGATAAATCAGAAGAGAAAGGGGATGATGAAGCTGGGAGGGAAAGGTTTGTTTGTGCATAGTGATATAATTAGCTTGCATTTGGGTTTAATTTCTTTTGGCATCGAGATTTTCTTTCTTACTGCTAGGATCTCACATCTGTGATTGTTCTGCACAGTAAATACAAAGAAGACTGGAGACTGCTGGCCATTCTTGTGATCTCTGCTCCAGTGAGGCATCATGCTGGGATTAAAGATGGGCTGGGAGCCCAACTGCTGGAGCTGAGCACTCACAGAGAGTGGGGAAGTTCAAATCTGAATTAAGATCGCACAGACGTTCTCCTTGCTCCCAGAGCTGAGCATCTCCATCTCTTTTCCCAGCAGGATCTCTCGCTGGGGAGATGGGTTCAGATCTAAACCGTGCATCATGAGCCCTGAGGCAGTCAGCATCCCTTTCATGTGCACAGACCCCAGGCCGGCCTGGGCAGATCGTGTGGGGCTTCACGCAGCAGCACTGCTGCTCAGAGGGTGAGCTGGAAAGCTGGAGGGAACCCAAGGAGCCAGCGGTGCCCAGCAGACTCGCTAAACACGCTCCAGCTGCCCAGGACAGAAGAGTCCCACTGCCTCTCGAGAGCAACCGGCCCCACAGTGCTCCTTCCCTAGAGTAGGCTTCTTGCTACAGACCACAAACAATAATCCCACCTGCCACGAACGAGGGCAATCCGACTCCTACCTTTGTGGACAGCAGCCTGGTCAGGTAGATCTCCGGTAGGACTTTCTTCCTATGGCTCTGTCTGTGGGACTTCTTATGTTCCACTGATTCATCGGTTGGGAGAACCTGGTCCGATATAAAACACATGTTCAGAGCTCTTCTCTCTGGAAGTGTCACACTGAATTTTCTTTTAAGTATAGAATTTCAACTGTACATAAAATTAATTTAAAAAGAAGTTACTGTGTTATAAATACACCCTTATATGGTTTTAAAAAAGTGATTCATAATGCTCAGTTCTTCTGACGTTTGTTTCTCTTGCGCTCTTTATTGCCTCTCTCAAGCTAGACAAAGAAAATGAAACAATCAATCTCACTTTGCATGTTAGTCTACTCGCCTTCCTGGTCTCTGTGCAGTACTCCTGTGTGGCTGCAGTTTAGCCTCTCAGAAGCAATGCACAAGGCTTCCGTGGAAACCAGCTTTTCTTAGATTTGGAAAAAGTGCAAGAATGATCAGCCAATATTCCTACCCTGGCCTTTTTAAAAGCAAAAATAAATATTCCACTGGTCAGTTAATTACTGCTCTATAATGACCTAGCAAGCCATTTAAGTCCATCTTGGCATTGTTTCACATGTGCACATTTGGTTTCCCATCCCTTCTCCCTCCTTGCTTTGCACGTACGTGTACGTGCGTGCACGTGCATGCATGCATTGTGTGTTTGTACACTATTTGAGCACGGAAACTTTAGCAGAGGAAAAAAAAAAAATCAGGCCATAAAATATTGTTGTTTATCCATAACACTTTTTTTTCATAACAGCAATGTTTAGCACTTCGTACTTCCAGCGGGGCGCACAAGCAGGAACTAATAAATCTCCCCAGCCCTGGGAAGCAGGCGGCGTGCCAGGAGCTGCTGGTAGGTGACCTGACCAAGGCTGTGCGGGGTGCTGCCAGCGGCACTGCACCACACTCCAGCCATGCTCTTGAGCTCTCTGGCTGCTGATAGCTAGATCTGGCACAATTACTTTGCCATCCTGGTAATTTTTTATTATGTCTCATAGTACTAAAGCCTGTCTACAGATAACCTTTCTGCGCCTCTTTGAGCCTTTCTGGAGAAGACTAACGAGCCCTGATCCAGCTTGTTCATCACATCTGATGTTCCAGCCCACAGAGATGAATTAAGTTAATATCAGCGAGGCTAAGAAGATTTTCTCCTCTTTCATCACACACACTGAAAAAACAGGAGCCATAGACTTAAGTGCAGGAGACACGAGGGACCGCTGCGCACACAGACTGACTGGTCACCTCTTTGCTCCCAGTGCTTTCCAGACAACCTGCCCCCCTGCCTGGCCGAGGGCTCACCACAGCCCAGGGCCTGCCTGCCCCAGTGCCGCAGGGGCCGGCTGCTGCCAGAGACCAAACAACCTGTTTGGCCCCATTTGCAGGGACAAAAGCAACAGCTTCCATGGTCTGCCAATGGGGAGCCGTCGTAAAGCTGAAATATGTCAAAATACACAGATGAGATGAGCGCTCCTGCACCACTGCAAGGAGCTCTTCCTCCAGCACCTCACCCCGCCGCCCGCCTGCCCCCCCCCGCCATCATCCTCGCTGTCAGGGTGGCAGGAAGGGTCTGGGGGAGCAGAGCCACCACTGTGACCCGTCCCCTGGTGTGCTGGTGCCACACTGCAGAGCGGGCATCCTGGAGTGATGGCTCTGCTCTCCAGCAGTGCTCCCCTGGCAGGGCAGGAGGGGAGAGCAGCCCCCGGCCCCCCACCATGCAGCCCCCAGCCTCTGCAGCTGGGAGCAGGGTACTTACCAAGTGGAAGTACTTTTCAGTGTCCAAATCCTTCACTGTGAAGCATAAGAGTGAGACATAGCAGCTCAGTTAGGGGACCCAAACCAAAAACCTGCCTGGCATTTCGCTTTCCCCAGAAACCCCAACACCAAACTGGTGTTCCTACCCCAAGCGACCTCAGCATTTTTGTGTTGGTGGTGTTTATCACCTTCTGGGGCGCGTGGGGAGTACCTCAGGAAGTACTTTAAGGAGGACTTGAGGTCTCTCAAGAGGCGTTTTACGAGGGACCCAGGAGGGTGCAAGAGCAGGATGAGCACAGGGCCACTCCTGCATCACGATGCCCCATGCGCCCTGGGCTGTCCCAGCCCGAGCAGCTCCTCCTCCAGCGGGCAGCACTCCCACTGCAGACACAGCCTGGAGACAGGGTGAAACTCCTCGTTCAATGTGAATTTTTGTCTCCCTTGGTCTGTTTTGACTCTCTGCACAACCTGAAACCTCGAAATACACTGGCAAGAAACTGCATATGTGTAACTGGGAGGGAAAGGGCTTTTCCAATCAAGTGGGTTTAGATCCTTTTTTTTCACTTTGTTAGCACAGATTGCAAAACCCTAGTGAGGATGTGAGATGAAAGGTGTAAACACCTCTAAGCTTAAGGGCTGGGAAAGCACTCGGCACTCCAGTAAGCGGAGAAAGCAGGATACTGGATAACACATGTTTAAAGCAAAGCCACACGCGTGACACTTGCATCTCCTGCAGTGTGTGTATCAGCAGTCTGTACTTCCCAGACCTCCTTCATTTCTCCTATGGAAGGAAAAGTAGGCACAAACCCCCACTTTTTTGCAAGTGACACAGACAAGCCTGAAAGTTAGAAGTGTGGAAGCCGCCCACCCTCCAGGCTCAGTCCTAGACTCGGGGACCTGTGACCTATCCAGTGGCCATCGCAGCTTCAACCTGCTGCCCGTCCCCCCATCCAGCTGGAGCTCCCTTGCCTGCGCTGGGTGGGGAGCATTCCCCATGAGGGGAAGGGGCAGCACGCAGCCCTGCCATGGCCGTGCAGGGATGGCAGCAATGGACAGGGCTATTCAGACATGGATGTCCTCGTGCCGAGGCAAATACAGTCCCGGCCACCTGTGGGCCGGTGTGCCTGCTCTGCCCATGCCCTACAGAAACTCGGCTTCTAGGTCCCCACACTCCTCTTCCTCCTGGGTGCTGGCTGCAGTTCAGGCAATGCCACCATGCACGGCAGCCATTAAAGCACTAAGTGTCTCCGCTCCGCCTGTCTGTCTTGCCATCAGTCCCACCTGGGACAGTTGTGCTGCCGGACTCAGACCTGCAGTCCCCGCAGGGAGCACGGGTGCGCTGCTCAGCCACAGCAAGGGGGAACCCCATGGGAAGGAGGGAGGCACTTCTCCTGGGCTCCATGGCTATCTCTGCCCCAAACGTACGCCACAGCGTGGTCAAAGGGGGTTTGCAGGAGAGCAGTGGAGACCCTGCAGGACCTGAAGGGCTTCCTGAGCGTGCCCCGGGCTGCCAGCAGGCCAGCTCGCCTGGCGGTGGCAGTCCCAGGCCATGCTCAGTGTCTTCCAGGTACAAAGGACTTGGGGGTATTGGTGGATGAAAGGCTCAATATGAGCCAGCAGTGTGCGCTTGCAGCCCAGAAAGCCAACCGTGTCCTGGGCTGCATCAAAAGCAGCGTGACCAGTAGGTCGAGGGAGGGGATTCTGCCCCTCTACTCCGCTCTGGTGAGACCCCACCTGCAGTGCTGCGTCCAGCTCGGGGGCCTCACTACAAGAAGGACATGGAGCTGTTGGAAAGAGTCCAGAGGAGGCCACAAAGCTGATCAGAGGGCTGGAGCACCTCTGCTATGGGGACAGGCTGAGAGAGTTGGGGTTGTTCAGCCTGGACAAGAGGAGACTCCAGGCAGATCTAATTGTGGCCTTCCAGTACCTGAAGGGGCTACAGGATAGATGGAAAGCAACTGTTTATCAAGGACTGTAGTGACAGGACAAGGGGGAATGGGTTTAAACTGAAGGAGGGTAGATTTAGATCAGATGTTAGAAAGAAATTCTTCCCTGTTAGAGTGGTGAGGCACTGGAACAGGTTGCCCAGAGAGGCTGTGGATGCCCCATCCCTGGAAGTGTTCCAGGCCATGTTGGATGGGGCTTTGGGCAACCTGGGCTAGTGGAGGGTGTCCCTGCCCATGGCAGGGGGGTGGAACTAGATGGGCTGTGAGGTCCCTTCCAACCCAAACCATTCTATGATTCTATGATAGCTCTGCCCAATGCGCCACTACAAAGAGGTGATCTATGAGTGCTGGTAACCCCAAAGCCAGCCCTGCACAGGCTAACACCACACCCCAGGGTCTGGGCAAGGGGCGAGGCAGCTGGCTCTCAGCATCCCTGGCCAGAGACGCTGCTCTAAAACCAGAAGTGTTTCTGCCCAGTCACCAGCAACAGGGGAAGAGAGGTGAGACATTACCTCTGCTCAGCGTGGTGTCCTTCTTGTCTGACAAACTCATGGCCAGTGACGCCCCTTCAGGGATCTGCAGAGGAAGGGAAGAGCAGACTTCAATGACAGAGCCTTAATGGTGCCTCGCACGGAGCCAGGAAAGACCCTGGGGAGATCCTGGGAGTTGGGGGATGCTGGTGCAACCATTGCTCTGCCAGAAATGTCCTCTGTGCCTGCCCTGCCCCTGCTCCCCAGCGTGGAAACCGGCAGTAATGGCACTGCTTTACATGGAAAGGGTTTTTAAAATGCAAATGCAAGATAGTGAGGTTCTCAAATCTGATGGGAATCAGGCCACTACATGTATCCAGGATCCACTTTTGAATGTTGACACCAGGTAATTTGAAGAGGAAAGTGTTACGCTGTGCAGATGCTGTTTTGAATTTCCCTGGAAGGGGAGAAGGAGCCCGGACCCATGGGGCAGGTACCACCTCTCTGAGCTGCGGCTCTCAGTGCCGTAGGGCACCGTGCCAGCAGTGGGGCTCCATGGCATGGCTTTTACACAAATAATAATATTAATAAGTACTCTGCTCCATTTTTGATTTTCCATGCACTGTTACAGACCAGTGAGGATTATGCTCCCAGGCATACTGGGGAATATGGAAATCATATAAGAATTTCTGGTTTCATTTAATTTTAAAAGGAAAAATGGTCAAGAAAACAATTTGATTTGCCACATTTCCCCACAGTTTTGGCCTTTGCTCCTCAATGGCATCCCCAGCCCCTGCTCTGAGGGCAGGCAGCAACAATTGTGCTAGTGATTTCAGCAGGAGCACGGATCAAGAGCAGAGTGATACTAATCAGCCAAGCTGGTGGCCGTTGGGAATAGGAGCTTTTTTTCCTCCTCTTTCTGTTGTCAGTAATAACTTGTTTTGCATGAAGAGTGTTTAATTAGTTTCAGTGTGTTGCAATATTAACGAGCTTCTCGCCAGGGCAGATGTCTATTCCCCGGAAGCTCTCACGGAGCTATGGCAACCTCCCTGCTTGTTCCTGATAATCCTGTTTTGGGAGGGGGAACCGCAGCTCACCCCTTAGGCCAGGCAGGCTCCAAGGAAGCAAAGCTTTCCTGCAGTGCCGGCAGGTTTACCTTGTAATGTGCTAATGTGTTGAGCTTCTTCCTGCCGTCCTCCACCACCGAGGTGTCATCAAGGTCCCGGAGGATGTAGCTGTCGGTGCTGGTGGCGAACCACTCTGAACACGGAGAAGGGAGAAGTGAGACACCAGCCCAAAGGGGCACGTGCAGCGGGGCCTGGGGCTCCTGGGGCTCCTGGGACCGGCCACGCAGCACTCAGGGGCTGCACAGCCCCGCTGCTGAGGCCTCCAGGGCTCCGTGAAACCAGAGCAGATGTTTAGCAATGGCCTCCAGGGTTAGCCCCTGGAGTGGGGATTTCCAGACGAGGGCAGACCTGGATGCAGATGGGAGAGGTGACAAAGGCTCTGCTCCGCGAGACGGGGAGGAGTACATCTCCCCCCTCCCCTCTCCCACTCTCGCCCCTTGGGGCTGTGTGAGACCTGCCTCGTGGAGCAGGTGAGATGCTGCGTGGCCTGTACGTGGCCACTGAAGGCTGGTGGCGGGTCCCCGCAGGGCAGAGCTGGCCATGTATCTGTGAACGGGGGACGTGCCATGTGCACCAGCCAAGAGGAGCGGGGCCCCATCACTGCTCCCACCCAGGGTGTTCTGGCAGTGCCTCGGGCACTGACTACACTGAACATCACGCCCTGCGACTGCTGCCAGCCAGGGTGCGTCTCCACGGCCCACTGCATGACACGAAGGCACCACAGACAGCATGGGCTTCTCTTACCATCATTGGGCTTGGATCCTTTCTAAATTTAGGGAGGAGTTTGGCACTGGGTAGACAAATGACAGATCTGAATCTATTAACAAGCCATCTGCAGGCTCAGGGGTGTTTCAGAGAGTACCTGATCTGGAGTTAAGGCTAGAGGCTTTAAAGGGTGCAAGTCCAAGCATCCCTCTGCTCCACCTGGGCTTTCCTAAAGCTTCTTTCCAGTTAATTGCCCAGTTATTCCTGCCCACCATGGCAGTACATGGTCCCATCGCTCATTCCTGAAGATCATCCTCAGGCCTGATGGCTGCCCTCTTGTCAGTGCTGCCTCACCCACTGCCCTCTGACGGACACCAAGAGCTGCTGTGCAACACCAGGTGCTTCGTCTGGGTTTAAGGACTGGCTGGTCCAACGCATCTGGTCCTTACCGAGGTCGACGTCTTCCACCCTTGGCCACTGGGAGTAGGGGACGTTCTTGCAGAAGGCCTCCAGAATCTTCTCCTTCACTTGGCTGAGCGTGTCTGTGTCCATGGCCCTGACACTCAGGGAGTCCATCCCGCAGCCTTGGAAGGAGACGTTGAGGTTCTGCGGGCAGAGGCCGAGTTAGGGGTGACCTGCCCAGTTCTGCTGGCTCCTGAGGATGCAGAGAGGCTGCGGCACCCACACAGCTCTTGCTGGTGTGCTCCAGGCGCCGTGCTGCTGGAAGTCAGGCTGAACAAATGCGGTCACCTACACTTTTCCACTAATGAGAGGCACTGATTTATAGCCCCTGGGGCTGAAGGCCCCTGTTTGTTGATGGAGCCAGGAGGACACAGGGAGCGACATTGCAACCTCCTCTCACACTGCCTTGCTAATGGGCCTTACCCCTGACATGCAGAGACCTTTCCTTTGCAAATGCTGCTTTTCAGTA
Source organism: Aramus guarauna (assembly GCA_013400195.1). Lineage (NCBI taxonomy): Eukaryota > Metazoa > Chordata > Aves > Gruiformes > Aramidae > Aramus > Aramus guarauna. Next base: position 544,882 of record VXBL01002132.1, on the reverse strand, counting down.
TCAGGATACAGAGTCAGCATCCTTGACTATGAGAACAATGTGAATGTACAGATGAAGTTCAGTTTTCTCCCTAGCACTAAATGAAGATGTTTGTTCACGTTGCATACTGTGCAGATGTTTTTTAAAGCAGAGGTTCAGTTATCAGCAATGCGGGGAATTGCTGGTGAGTTAGCACTAACCCTGCATTGCTCTCCTTCCTCCAACATACCCTGTACACTTTTGTTTCTCTTCTTCCAAACAAAGTAGGAAGCAACCACGCTTCCCTTGCTCAGACTTATGAAGTAACCATTTCTGCCGAGAAAGCTAATACTTTGCGCCCTGCTGCTAACCTCTCTCGCTCTGCACTGTAAATTTACAGGTCAATTGGTAACAGGAATCTGCAGAGGACGTGGAGCTTGAACCTGCTCTGAGTTATGGTGATGCACATCTGGGGTAACCCACTGACTTCAGTGAAGCTACTCCAGATTTATGCCAGGTAATTGAAAGCAGGATTTGACCCAGGCTCTGGAAAGGCGTCTGCTGAATTCTGTGTCAGGCACTGGAGGGAACTGAGCCGTTCACACGCACAGCCCTCGTCTGCCCTGTTCCCACGGGAGGCCTTTTGCAGAACTCTTTTCCGCACCACTCCTGTAGTGCCCTGGGCAAAGTCCTCACCCCAGGACTCAGGTTTGCAGCCAGCACCTTCGCACTGCCAGTGAAGATGCTCTTTTGCTGGGAACAGTAAACCTGTTGCTTTAACTCTCTGAATATGGCAGAACAAATTTTCTTACTGCCCTCCACCCCTAATCTGAGGCACTTAGGTGACCCACCACGGGACGGACATTAAAACAAACAGTCATTATGAGCCTTTTTCTACGGTCATGTGCTTAGACAGCAGCAAGGTGTCCACACAGGTGTATAATTTACATGGTTATCGCACCTGCACAAGTACCAAATCAGCCACTTGCACCACCAGTCTGCCAGGGTACGCGTCCATCAGACCCGGGGGTGTAGGTACTCACCCTTGGCTTTGCCTCGATGTTCTCCCTCAGGAGCCACTCCTCATTGAGGGTGTACCTGGCTTTCCCCGTGATGGCATCGATGGACCCTTTGTTAATTTGCTGTTTGATCGCACAGATCAAGAGGAAGAAGGGCTCTCCGACGGTCTCCTGGGGGGAGGAAAGAAGACCAAGTAAGCAAAGTGGACCTGGCGGCAGTAACTCCTTCCAGCAGCGGGGCAGGGACGGGCTCTGCATGGACACTGACGGTGCCTCCACACATCGGGGAGCGGGACTGGTCCACACCAGGCGCTGTGAACCCCCGGCGGCTGCTCAATGCTGTTGCCCACCCAACTCCCACCAGTATCTCTCTGAGGCTGCTCAGAAGTTTTCAGACTTGTGGCAACGTGACAGTGCAGACAGGGAAGAGGACATAACAGCCGACAACAAGCCGCAGGCGATTTTCAGAGAGGGTGAACTGTGAGTGTCAGCATCAACATACCCCATCCAGCTTCTACAGGGCTGTGGATTGCCACCAACACGCTGTGCCAGCTTTTGCTGTCTCACGGGCAGAGTGCTTGGGTACTGCTCAGAAGGTGGGGCATATGTGTAGCTGTGCTGAGTGGGTAAGTGCATGCACAATGCTCAACAGAATACAAATGTGCATTAATTTACATGTGAAATTACACATGAACTTCAGGGAGAATCTGGCGTACTCCAGTACAGAGATGTTTCTTGCAATCTGACAGGGCACAGACTGTACAATGTACTGCACTCAGCAGGACAGCGATGGGGCTGATGGGCACAAAAAAACAGGTCTACGGCAATATTTGGGCACTCAGCTTTCTCATGAAGGTATCAGCTGAAAACCTCCTTGCCGCTGCCTGGTTTGCCATTGAAATCCATGGAAGCAAGCCCACTGCCTGTGCCTGTGGCTCTGGGAACTAGTGTTCATACTTCTCATACCACAGCAGAGCCCTGATCACAGCAAAACAGAAAGGATCAGGGTCAACAAGCTGTTCCCATGCGACAGCAAGCAAACACTATTTAACTCCTCACATTTATCAAACTTCATCTTACAGGAGAGAGGTGAATTCTGACACTGCTGAAGTGAAAACAAAAAAACATAACAAGGACCAGCTATTTCTGATGTGGTTCATCTACATGGTTTAATGCCAGATTTCTGATTCACTTCTGTCTGCTACGCTGATGTGCAAGTAAAACATAAGTGATTTTTCTTAAGAAACTTTTCAGTACTGGAGTAGATCCCATTCTCCCTAACGTTCATGTGCAATTTCCTTTCAACAAGGCAAGTGCAAATTATTGCACATTCATGTACTTTCTGAGCATCATACACAACCCGCACTAACATTCCTGCCATCTGAAATTTCACTCAAGACAACAGACATCAAATGATTTGGTATTTCTCAGCTAAGAGCTGCTAAATCCTGTTCAATCTGCTTCTTAATTAAGACTTGGTGATTCTTCTATTCTAATTGCCCTATAATTGCTAAAGCAATTAGCTTGATGTCAATTTTGATTTGGCTGCATTCAGTGCAGTTGACGGTGAGACACTACAGCAGGGCTGTAGGTGGGCACGCACCATCTGTGCCAATGGTGCACCCGCTTTGTTTTCTGATGGCAACTTTTTTTTCAACACAGGGAAGCTCCTTGGGTCTTCTGCCAGGGTTTAATAACTTCCTGCAATGCTCCTTGTGAGCACACAGCATAAAACGGGCTCAGCAGCAGAGCTGCTGGTGGTGGAAATGGAGGAAGGCATGGCTTCCAGAAAGCAGAGAAAGATGTGAAGTTGTGGGGACGTGGAGAAGTTTAGGATCACAGACAGAGCGGACAAAGTGTCAGAAGACATAAAGAGCTAGCTGCTGAGAGAAAGGCAGGAGTATGAGAGAACAAGCAAGGCGATGACACTGACACACAGACGTCCCCAGGCTGCAGTACCTGCTTTCCCCGTAATGTGACCGTGGAGCACTGCCACGCTGACCCTACACGAGTGCTGACAGATCCTGGTGATGGCCCTGCCACGAACACAACTCTCTTGGTGTCGCACTCTCTTTATGTCCCTGCACACAGCAGGGATGAACCAAGGCTAAATTCAGCGCCGGGTTTTGGAGCCTGCCCCGTCCCTGCCGTGGGAAGCTCTGGCCCTGGCCGCAGCTCCGGCCGCAGAGACATGAGGAAGCTGCCAACGGCTACGCGGCTGCCTCCAAAAACAGTAGAAAAGTGTGAGTCCTGCTGATACAGGAGCTCTTTATGGCTTGAAAACAGCGCAGGCCGTGTGGGTCAGGGCTGACTGCGTGGCACCTTCCCGCACATGCAAAGCCGTGCGAAGCGGAGCCACGGGTGTTTCGGACCCGCCGCAGCGTGCATGAGCAGCGTCAGCCCCAGGACTGGCTGCACGGGAAATAACGGCAGCGCTCTGCCGGCGAGATACTATTTCTGTTTGGCTTTTTGGCTTTCAGGCGCAGGAACTGCGGGATGTTATGGAAATCTGCAAAAGTGCTAATCAGACAGCAAATTTCAAAGAGGGGAAAGAAGGGCTGGCAGGCAGGGACTAGAGATAAAATGGCAAACTTGGAAACCTCAAGCATTGTTCGGAAAACTCATCTGGAAACAAATCAAAACTCTTTGGACTTGGCTAGTTGGGAGAAAGGAAGTTTAACTAGAAGAGATCAGTGCTGATTCAGGACAAAAAATACTTAAAAAAAACACAGTCTGGGGCCTTTTTTCCTCCTATTGTGAATGTATTTTAATGAGACTTCATTTTCATTTTTGACTGAACTGTTACGGGCTCTTAAAGCTACCCAGGGCACTGAAATAACTTTGCAGTAATAGAAAGCACAGTTCAGGCTGGCATTACTTGAACTGTTTCACGCACGATGAGCGTGGGAGGGCTTGGTTTTTATATGCTTGGGAAAAAAAAAAAAGCTTTAGAGCACAGACTGGATTCACATGTTGCTGCCCTATTAACAAGGCTGACAAGTCATTAGAGATGTCCTCCCAGGAACATGTTACAGCCATTCCCAACATGTCTTGGAGAGGCTGGGGTGGGAAAAGCACAGAAAACAGCTGCTTATCCCAAGTGCCTGCTAATTCTGGGATGATTATCTATTTGTATTCTGTGAAGAACCAAACCTCTGCTCCATCCCACATGCAGAACTTTGGGAAGCTTGGACTCAGACCTAAAAGCTGAATTTCAGGACCTTAATTTTCCTTTAACTCCCGGTGCTCTGACCCTGTTAGGAGCCATGCACAATGGTACCACAGTATCTCATGGGGAAGGCTTTTTTTCAGCGTTTTCCACCAAAGCTGTAGCAGAAAGTAGAAACATGGACCATTTTAGCTACGATTCTGCAGAAACAGGTCTGCATCGATTGTGCAAATGCCGCAAGTTTCCTCTGAATCGAGGCCCAGGCAGCAAGCCTCCTGCGAGTTCTTCATCATTCATAGTTCTCCTGCACGCACCGAGCCAAACCGCCCCGTCGCAGTGCTGACTCCTTCGCCTTCAGGTGCCCTCCACATGTTCAGACCACTAGTGACTGTGGCCCGCAGCTCCTTCCCAGTTGAAGACAGCTCCTTCAAATCATTTTCCCCCAAAACACAAATGGACGGACTGTTAGGCAGAGCATTAATATGAAACAAATGTTTCGAGCATGTAGCGTTGACTTACAAGGGAAAATACAAGCACTTGGAATTTTTCCACTGCACAACGGCAGGGACCTTTGCAGCAGCTGTTTCGAATAGACGTTGTGATTAATGGGGATAATTCAGGAATGAAAACCAGACCCATCGTCACACGTCTGACAGACCAGTGCTACAGGCAGGCGGGCAGCCTTTTTTTTTAACCAAGAAATGCCTCTCTGAAGGCAACAGAGTTTAATCCAGAGGAACGGAAGGCGCATGGGAGGCATTTGACTATCGGTAGTATTTAAATCACAGCCCTGAGCTGAAACCAGCCCACGTGTAAGAGGTGCTGTCTGTCTGACCGCAGCAGCTCTGCGCTCATTTGCGCAGCAGGGAAGGGTCCTGGGTCTGCCGATCCGGAACGAGACCCCGTCCCTTTGCGCAGCTGAGCTCGTGTCCGCCTGGGGCAGTGAAAGGGCCTCTTTGGACACTTCTGATTGATCCATCCTCTTCCTCCTCCGTATTTCAGCAGGCAGTACGGTTTCTCCTCCGATCAGGTCCCTCACTCTCACTGTGGAGCACATATGATGTGAAAGTCTCTTGGAAATCAACTCTATATTGCGCTCTAGTATGGCAAGTGTTTGCTTTTCAGAAATGGGAAACAGGCGGCGGTAGAAAGTGCCGTGCTGGTCTTCACTGCCATGGCTTCAGGCTGAGCACGTGGGGCGAGGAGGGGACTGCAAACCCAGCGTGCAATGTTAGCCCCTGCTGCGGACCCATCCACAGGTGGACGGAAACACAGATTCAGCTGGTGGCCTGTCAGCCCTGCAAAGGGCCACCGCCGGCCCGCAGACCCGCTCCCGTCCGTCCCTGTCCTTCCTCCTCCCTCCATGGGGCGGGCCAGGGCCACACGGCACGGGAAAGCAGCTTACGGCTCGCACCAGCATCGCCCACACCGCCCCAGCCGCAGGACGGCCACCGGCCCCGCCACAGACCCGTGACGGGCACCTCCCTGCCAGGCACCCCCGGGAAGGGCGGCATGCCGGCACTCAGGAGCTCTTCGCCATGAATTAGCTATGTAACGTGCCTAAGTCTTCAGGCCCGCGTGGTAAGACTTGACTTTCTTTCCTCTTTTTTTTTTTTTCCCCTGAGAAGGCCTTCTTGCACAATGTCCATTTTTAGCACAAACTGGAGTTGGATCAGATGCCTCACATGTGGTCTCCACTCTCCAAAAGGAGAGATCAGCACTTTTCTTCCCCCAACAGTTTAACTACAGGCACAAAAACTGAAGATTTAAAAAAAAAAATTCACCAATTCACTCTTTTCTGCTCTTACAGGCTGGATAGTTGTGCTGCATTGGCACAGCCATCCTCATTCGCTCCTGTAACTTTTCTGTCATTATACTGGCTAATTATGTGAGCTAAAATGAAAGATTATGAACTACAAAACCACAGGCTTTAGGACAAAAAGTGATCATCAGCTGGGATCAGAAGACATTACGATATGTATGAGGACAATACAGTATTGCTTCTGTGGCTATAGCAAACACTTTGGGAAAAGAGATTTTTCAAAGGCTTTTTCAAGGCTCTCCCCTGTGAGTATAATGGGGTGTCCTCCAATTAACTGCCATGGAATCAATTAAGTTATTGCTCAATTCTTCTGGGAAATTCCAACCAGAACTGGCAAATGTTGGAGATAAAGCACTGAGCAGATGGACTGCTGATGTGCTCTGAGATGCCAAATTTATTCCTTTTCGTTACCGTCAGAGGACAGTCAGGCTCCTGGGACAGACATCCCACCTCTCTTGCTAAGATCTGTCCGGCCAGTGCCGAACCGCAAGGACGCCGCGCGCGAGAAGCCCCACATACCAACACGGTATGCCCTGCCCCGGCACCACCATCCCTCCCAACAGCCGGGCTCTCGCGCTTAAGACAGACAGTGCTGAACTGGCTGGTGACCATCAGTGCGGCTGCGCGAGCTGGTCAGGGAAAACAACAAATAGCTGGAACGATTTCCAAAACCTCAAGCCATTCTGGTTGTTTTTCAACTCCCCTACAGCTCTCTTCTCAAGCATGGTGAAAGCGTTCGTTCGTGCTCTGTCCTTAGGAAAGGCCTGCCACAAAGTCTGATCTCACCAAATCCCCAGGCAGAAGTGGAGCAGCAACTGAACTTATGGTTGCTTTTCCACACTTGAACTTTTCAAGACACTGGAGTTTGTCAACCATTAGTGACCGTTCAAGTGGCAATGCTGGCAGGTGTTTAGGTCCCCAGCTGTCCCACACACCCCTCATTGCCGCTGCGTGCAGTGAACTCACACCCACAACAGCAGTGATCTGGTTCTCTTACTCTGAGATAGCTGTACATGCAGATGGACATCCAGTTCGTGAGCATCTTCTCCACCACGGATTCTGTTCTCCTCAGCATTAACTTGGGGTTTTTGGAAGCTGAAGCATCTATTAGATCCACCAAGAGGTCCTTCATGATGCTGGTGTAATACTCCAGTTTCCCATGCAATGCAATAGTAAGCAGGGAGGCCAGGTTACACCTGAAACACAGAATTGTGTATGACTCAACCACCAGTCCAACAAGAGTAAACTGCCAACTGGCATTAAAAAAACCCCAAAACACAAAGGCAGTATTTCAGACAAGTTTCATGAGCCTTCTCAACAGTGTTAAAACTTCAAACACTCAGTGCTGCAGGACCTTGGGTCAGCTGGCACCCTCTTACTGGTAAACCTAGTGTTCAGGGATACAAATGCTCATGAGTGAGTCATTCGTATTTTTGGTGCTCTTCAGGATAATAGAGGTTTATGGCTGTCCATTTCCAATAGAAAAGTGGGAGGCAAGTGCAACTCAACCTTCAACTGAAATGCATGGCTCCAAACATGGGCTGGATTGCTTACAAGTTAGGAATAAATCAGTCTCCTCTAGCTGCCAGGTCTTTGGTTCTGAAGCTCATACCTGTCTCTGACAGCAAAGTCCTTCTGTTGCTCAAGAGCATGGACAAACACGATGAGAAAGTGCTTGTTGTTGAGTAAGGTGGAGAACAGCGAGATTCCTTCTTCCATATTGGGTCTGCAGTTTTCAGGGATCTAAAGAAAAATTTAGAAAGCAAAGTGAGAAAACCCCTGCTTGTTGTTTTCCTCCAGCTTTTATCCTTCCTGACTGCAAGGATGTCCCTGGTGAACGTGGAGGCACTGAGCTGAAGACCCCTTACCCTCTGCTTGACGCAAGTCAGCAACATGCTTTCACGGCAAGGGCACGACTGTGTCTGGGGCTGTACCAGAAGCAGCTCGGCCAGCGGGGCAGTGGCCATTCAGCACTTGTGAGGCTACCTGGAGTGCCATGGACAGTTCTGGGCTCCCTGCTACATTGCCAAACTGGAGCAAGTGCAGATGATGGCTGTCAAAACAATTCATGAGGGTATGAGGAGAGGTGGAGAGAGTTGAGTTTGGTCAGCCTTGAGAAGAAATGGTAAGGGGAGATCTTACTGCAATCTGCAGCTGCCCCATGGGAGGGCAGAGAAGGCAGAGCCAGGCTCTTCTCTGCCGGCACAGTGCTAGGACGAGAGGCAAGGGACACCAGATGGAGCATGGGACACTGATTAAATATAAGAAAGGAAGTTTTCACCTTTAAGGTGGTCAGACACTGGAAGGGGGCCCCAAGAGGCTGTGAGATTTCCATCCTTGAAGACAGTTAACACAGCTGGACAAGGCCCTCAGCAACCTCATCTAGTTGGAGCTGCTTTAAGCAGATCTCCCTGCCAACCCATTGGACTCTCTGATTCTTCAGTTCCTATTTGGTGTCCACATGAAACCCAGCTCTGGGACAACAACAGCTTTTACCAAGTCCCTGCTTGGGAGGGATCTCTTTTATGATGAACTGCTTACAGGTCTGAAGTGACATACAATACGATACACCCAGGAAGAAAAGCCCACAGCAGAGCAGAGGAGGATCTCATGACAATGCTCCTTCATGCGAGAGCACAGCCACAGATCTGCCTTCTCCAATCAGCCAAAGTTGATCCAATGCTGGTAATGTGTTAATTAGTTTGAGTGATCAAGCATCCCCCATATACCACAAGAAAAGGCATGGCATTGTCAACACACGCTAGTATGGTTAGCAACCACTCAAGAGCATTTGTTTCGTTAGTGGGTTACTCACTTTCCATTCCCCCACCAGGAGCGGATGAGTTTCCTGGACCTGGGAGCCCACCTGGGAGCTGAGCTGCTGGGACGGCAGGATGTAGCACTCCTCGTAGAGGGAGGAACACTGCAACCAAGCACAGCATTAGGGGAGGGCAGCTGCACCCGGCCGGGGACGTCCTCGTTTGCCCGTGCACCGCAAGGGAACGAGACAGAGAGACATGTCATCAGGACTGAAGACCACCCATTACGAAGAAATGCATTGATATGGTTTACGAAGCCTTTAAATGCTTTGCAAGTGCCTCTTGAATGAGCAAACACCACAAGAATGGAAGGAGGCAGATGTCTATGCAGACATGAGCCTGTTAGGGTAGGGAGACTGCAAATAGACTCATTTGACAGCTAGAAAAATCCCAGAAGAGAAAGCATTATAGAAGACTAAGTCAAAATAGAGGAGTACTGGGTGTTTTAACATATGTAACTTTTGAAACAGATGGGAAAAAATGTTTAAATCTCTAACATGCATACAGCAGCCTAAATCTTAAAGACTTCAGTGTGCAGATATATAGAGATTGGATAACTTAAAAACCTGAGTAATAACTACTAATGAAACACTCTGCAGTCATAAATCATCATCTCGCTCCTCACCACTGAAATGCAACTGCCTCAGGGGTGAAATACAGCCGCTGCTAAGGGCGCACAGCAACACAGCGGAGCAGCCAGTGACGGGAATTATGGCACCGGCGCGTCTGGCGCGGCCCTGGAGGAGGACTCCGGGTAGACAGACTGGGACTGGGCGCCCAAGGAGCATCTTACTGGGAGCATCGTGTGCCCAGCCTTTGACAGAGGGGGGAGCAACGGGCAGGCAGACGCATCTGACAAGCTCCTGAGGACCAGCAGAGCAGCTGGGAATGCTCAGTGGCACGCAGCGTGGAACAAAAAGCCCCCTCTCCCTGAATGCCCTTCAGTCACCCTTCAGCCTCAGCCACCGCCAGAGTGGGGTGACATTGGAGCCCCTGGGGAGAAGGGGGGGCCCAGCACTTTCTGCTCATGCCAGAGAGCACTTTCAGAGCAGGGTGTCCAACGGCATCAAACGGGCGAGCCAGAGCGAATCCTGGGATGGTGCCACCGCCGGGCTCCTATCGTGTGCGAGCAAGCCCAACCTCACTTCACACCCCAGGAGCTGTGGCTCCACTTTTGACGATAATTGAGGCTGAAATACATGACAACTAAATATACAACAGTGGAATGATTTTATTACACTGTAATAATCCTTTAGCAGAGGGAAAGCAGAGCCCTGATCTGGTTAGAAGGACCTGGGAGCAATTAGGTGCCCATGAAACTGGTATCGCCTTACTTTGGGGAAGAAAGTCCGGGTGACAAAGTGCTTGTACTCCAGGAACGGGATCCCCTGGCTGCGGTTTAACTCCTTGGTCAGGTCTGTCATGTCTGTCTGCAGTTCCGCAAAACCTTACACAAAGAGACCCGCAGATGGTAAGAGCTCCGATACTCTACCAGCTGAGACAGCAAGCAGGCTGGCACTGAAATACGTGGCATGTCTCATCTCTGCCTCCTCAAGCCTTTCTCTCAAGTGGGCTGAAGCAGGGTTTCTCGTGGAGCAGCAGATTACCATCAGGGTTCAACCGTCAGCACCACACATCACGTCCCGCAGCACTGACAGCGTCTCCCCTGCCTCCAGCCTGGCTCTGCAGGAGGAGACCTCAGCCCACACTGCACAGGGACAGCGGATGCAGACGCTTGGCTTGCTTCTCCCATAGCTCTAGCAGGAGCGTGCTGCAATTTTTGTTGCACTGAATCATAAAGCACACTAAAGATTAGTGTGGCCTTCAAGCAACCCTCTGGCATGGCCGAGGGCCATTACCCTGAGACACGGAAACCCAGTGGCACTGAAGATCAGTGGCTTGCCCAAGTCAGATCAGCAAAGCAGTGGCAGAGCCACACTTCCAGCCACTGAGCCTCACTCACAAACCCTGCCAAAGCTCAAAGGCGATGACAGAAATTCTCCTATAATAATTCTATAAACTTCTACAGAGTAGAAGGTGAACAGCTTCAACCCTGCTATTACAACATCTCCCTCCTAGCCCTGGCTCCTCCTCGGTGCCTAGCATGGTGACTTACCTTTGCGGATTTCCTCCCGGATCTGCGACTCCATCTCCTCCATCTGGAGCAGGGTTTTCTGCCAGTAGCGCTCTGCTCTGCGGCTCTTTGTGCAAAACACAAAGAGAGCTGGAAAAGAGGAAGGGAATGCGCCTTTTGGACCAGGGTTTAAGAGCAGCTGCAGCTGGGATCAGAGCAGTCCTCTGCTGACATGGGTGCAGAAAGCTAAACTCAGTGTTGGTTTAACACCTACAACAAGACTGGTATCTGATCAGGCAGTTGTTGATTATCTGTAAATAAGTAAAACCAGCTGGAATTTAATGATCGTGCTGTAACTGTCATCTTCAGTTTAGGTCTGGGCTGTCTATATTCAGCTTAGCTGTATATTAATGTATTCCAGCTGATTAATGAATACAGATTTTAAGACGTTTACCACCTGTATTACAATGCTTATGTCTGACAGTCTTCCCATGCCTCCAGAAATGTTTCTAATGACAGGTGGTGCATTTAATAAATAGTGTGCCTTACAACCTTTATTAAAAATAAATCAAATCTCTATTAAGAAACACCTCATTTGCTGTGAACTGACAGGTTTCTTGCTACACAGTCATTCTGGGCATGCAATGAGAAGATACCCCAGCCAGAGAACACAGGTGTGTTGCACAGCTTCCAGTGAGGTTAGCAAACTGTTGTGTCTGCTCCAGATCTGCAGCTAAGGACTTGCTCTTCATACTCTTTGCCAGGTGCCTGTCACTGGCTGTTACTGCTGACAGGACCTCGGGCTAGGTGGACCTTTGGGACGGTCTGGGACAGTCATGCCTGTGAGTGAGCCCTGTTCAAGTCAGTGCAAGTCCAAGACCAGTTTCTCACACTGTTCTTCATTTTGTATTATAGTAGCTACTAAGTGTTTGGGGGAAAAGGCTAAGTTTGTAAATATCACATGCTCAAGGAATAGAGCTGAACTATGGATTCAGCCAGCAAACGCTCCAAGCTGTAGGAAGCTTTGATCCGGGGTACTAGCTTGGTGCTGTACAAAGAAGAATGTCCACTTGCTGCAGCCAGCCCAGTTTCAGACACTGCACAACCGCAGCACTCAGGGGTTTCCTAACATGTGAGTGAGTCATCCTCACCCCTCCATATGCAATGAGAAAAAAACCCTCAGCACAGCCTAGAAACTCATTGTTCCGTTCCCTTACCTACAACAGAGAGGACCAGCAAGATGCTGCAGATGACAATGGAGACGATGATTGCGGTCTCTCCTCCCCCAAGGTGCAGCATCGCAATTGTGTAGTTGAACTTTCCAACTTGGATCTAGAGAGGAAGAGGGAGGAAAAGCAGGAGCTGAGCAGCAAGTTTCCAAGCAGCTCTGAGGTCAAGCAAGGAGGGACTACGGGGCAGACCTTCACCCTGGGACGTACTGACTATGCTGGCCCAGCCCACCAGGCTCCATGGGGAGGCCGGGCTGTGCCTTTCACTGCTGGACCTCCAGGACTCTGTGTGTTTCAAAAGAGCCCAATTCCCCTCCCACGTGCTCTAGTGGAAAGCCGAGGCTGGCTCACGGCAGGGTGCACACTGCAGTGGTGCTCATCCTAGGGCCACCATAGGACTTTGGTGGCAGAGCCGCAGGCTCCAGCCCACGTCACAGCCCCACCGTACCCACCCCAGAGCACAAGACCACCCTTTCTTAGAGCTCATCATACCATATAGCACTGCCTGTGCTACTTTTACTAGAAAACCACTTCCATTAACCATCCGACTGTTATGCCTCTGAACGGCCTTTGAATCCCAGCTGTACTCTCCTTTCTCCTCCAAAAGCAGAACTGCTGCCACTCAGGAGAAGGAGCGTAAAGAAACTTTAAAGTCTTTGAAATACAAATAAAGTAAGGGAATAAAAATAAATAATAATGAGACCAGAGATGAGTCATGATCTTGAGGCTAAAGCAGTGGACTGGGTGTCAGGAGGTGCTGGCTCTTCTCCCAAGCTGTACTTCTTGTGACACAAATTACTTGAGCTCAGTCCCTTGGTCTCCTGATCACCAGAAGGGAAGAGGACAATACACATCACAGGCAGTGTGCGAGTTTACTCGGCGCTGTTTATAAATGGCTCTCTAGGCCCCCGGGATGAAAGCCTTCAGCAGCATCATCTGATAAGGAAAACTCATGACCACATGTCTTTCGCTTCTGGAAATAGGAGTTTCACTTCTCTCAAGGAATGAGAAGCGAGACAAACTTCAGCAAAAAAAAACCTGAAACAAGGTAGGGAAGAGATGGAATAATCTTACGATTACATCTGTGTCACGGAGCACCTCCGGGAAAGGTGCACACTGTGGTTAAATTACAGTCAGTTCTCAGCAGATGGGCCAAAGTCGTGCCACAAGCATGGCCTTCCCACCACGTCCACACATCAAACACCCTGTAGTGCACAGCTCCATGCCCACCGGGAAATCCAAGCCCTTGCTCTCGGGACCACTGGTGAGGGCACGGATGCTGCCAGCTGAAGGCATCCGGAGGAGCCCAGAGGTCTGCCTCTGCACTGCTCCTCCACAGGCAAGCGAGGAAGGGCAGCCCTGTCACGGGCAATGCCAGCTGCCATCACCCAGGATTTGGAAAACCTTCAATGCCTCCAACCATCAGCGCTGGACCACACGGCCAGGCTCCCGTGGCTCCACGCCCCACTGTGCCCTTGTACCAGCCCTCAGATGGACTCTGGCACTGGCGGTTTCTGGGGTGGTGCCTGCAGGCAGCATCCAACACTAAGAGCTTCCATCTCCTCCCGGTGCGCGCTGGCTGGGAGATGAGATGCTGGGTGAGGACAGGGAGCCACGAGTGCTGTGCAAGCATCTGCAGAGGTTTGTTTGACAGTCTGCACAGCACCCTGCCTAACCTCAAGATTTCCACCTCTTTCGTCTGAAATGCTGCAATGAGGCAAGTCCTCGATGCGTTTTGAGTCTTTTTTTTCCCAACAACTCAACCTTTTGCATTTGCCAGAGGAGTAATCCCACGCTTGCTGTTTAATTCTGTGTTTAAACAATTTGGTCATGGACAAAAATGGGTCTGAAGGCCTCGGCAAGCTTCTCTTGTTTATTTGGACAGGCGTACTCAATATATTTTTTTTGTAAGGGGAATTAATTAGGCTGCAGGCTAAATGGCAACATTTCCTGTCACTGGCACGTAGCAGGGTGCAGAAGGGGCCGGGGCTGGAGGACACCCTGCTTCCAGGAAGAGCTGTCAGGGCTGGGCAGGACTTTGGGGAACGGGGCCACCTTGGGGGTCACCGGGAACCACACTCTGGCATACGGGATGGAGCCGTCTTGCAGCCTCCCAGGGTGTGAATGGGATCCTCTTGGGACTAAACGAGACCAGAACCAAGCTCCAGCTCACCTAAGACACTCCCGAAAGAGCTACTCAAAAGTGACCCCCAAGGCACAGGGAGGCGCAGGAATCCCATCTTCATCACCGGTTCCTTGTCTCTACAGACATCTCCTGCTGCCCTCTGCAACTTGCTAACACAGACCTGGCCCAAGAACACCGTTACAGAACAGGCATACCCAAAACCATGGGCAGAATTAAGGTCAACTGTGGGACACGTTTTAAAGGGCTGCTTTCCTGTGCTCTGATCAGTGCAGACGTGAAGTCTACCATCTAAACAAGAACAAACTGGGCAGTCACAGCAACAGGCATCTCAGCTTGCCAGAATCAGCAGGCGAGGCTTCTGCAGCCCCCGACAGCTGTCCTTGACGCAAATCAGGTAGGGACCCTGCGCAAGCCTGGCCCCGTGCTACCAAAGCTATCACAAGCATGTTATAAAGGCAGCTGTTGGCTATGAAATGGCCAGCAGGCGATAACTCAAACCACGTATGAAGGTTTAATAAGTGCACACAGACATGAATACAAGTTGATTATTTAGCTGCACTCTCACTGCTGGTACCTTCTTAACAGCTATGTGATACTTTAGGGCTGGCTATCATGCTCCTGCTTCCTAGGGACCTACTAGGGCACTGCCTTGAATGGTTTATGTCAAACCAAGACTAGTAAACTCATAAATTCCTTTTCTTCCCCAAAGGGATTTCCCTGTTTCTCAGTTCTCACTAAAACCCAAATTACCCTATTTAAAATTTTCATTAAATGACTTGGGAAATTCTGCTACTTCTGCATTTCCATGTTTCCAGTTTGCAACAGAATTTCATACACCACAGACTGTGACCAGAAAACTGGACAAGGCTGTCAGTGAACTGGTGGTGCATCTTCGCCGCCTGTCTCCTGGGCAGCGCAAGTCCATGGCTTCCTCAACTCCCTTTGCAGCCTTCCTCCTCCTCCCTGCCCAGGCCGCAGGCTCCCACCCACTCACTGTTAACACATGGACTGGGAGGGGGGCTGCAGGGTCTCAGACCATGGAGACGGAAGCGTTTTCTCTCCAGACGTGAAGAGCCATAGTGACATCCCTGCGTGGCAATGGGCTGCATTTGACACAAGGGAAACCGAGGGTGAGAAGAGCTGTTAAGTCATGCCCTCTACGGAGAAAAGGAAAGTAACAACGTATTGTGAATTTTGCAGATGCAAAAATGAACAACAGCCCTGAACACCGAACTCTTTGCAGTGACAAAACGGCAGCCCTGGGAAGCAAGACGAAACTTTCCAGCCCTGCATATTCCTCTTGCCCTCCCCGGTCACACACAAGGACCCATCTCCAGCGGCTTACTGCAGCTTGGTAAGGGTCGGATTCTCATGTCCACTTGTAGCTCTTCTGCTGTCAGTGGGAGGCCAGCTGACTGAAAGCTGTGTGGAAATCCCCAAACGTATCTCATGAGGGGCAGAAAGAAAATTACTGCAAGTGATGAAAACTCACATGCCAGGGAATTCACAGTGCCTTACGAGAACTGACAAAAACCCTCCCCTCCCAGTTACAGCACAGTTAACTCAGCAGGCAGCTGCCGGTGCCCCACGATTCGGAGCATGGCAGCCCCTCTCCATGACTCAGGGCAGCCTTAGCACTGACTGTGCCCGCATCCTGCCCGCGCACACAGCCGGCTCCTTCACACACAGGGGCTGCAACAGGGACCCTGCTGCCCCGCGTGCTCCGAGCATGGAGGCTCCTGGCACTCACCGTCACGGGCAGCTGTCTTTCCGAGGTGCTCAGCGACTCATTGACAGAGCAGTGGATGACTTTGTCCGAAACAATCTGGATCTCGCATGAGATAAGGCCAATTTTCACTTGGTACTCATTGCTTTCCAGGCCCAGGCTGTCAGGCTCTTTCTAACAACAAAAATAGAATCAGGATGTCAGTCTTTAGAGTAGCAGTTGGAATTGCAATGGATTTTCCTGCTTTACTTTCCGTATTCCCTGCTGTTTTTCAGACCTGAGAGCACTCTCCTTCTCCAAGGACATTTTTCCAGCACTCCACAGGAAACCCAGAACCGGGCCATTCCCCATTTTCCTGTTTCCCATTCCTCACACAGCATGGGGCATGGGACGAGCGAGCCCCTCATGGAACCTGGAAAAATCTGCTTTTGATCTGCCCTGGCTGTGCACCACAGATAAGGATCTGAGCGCCCACCTGGGAGAGGGGAAGGATGTACAACAGAGGAGACAGCCAGGGGATGCGTCTGCAGAGCCTGAGAAAGGGGGAGTGCGTTTCTGAAGCACATTGCCACCAGTGAGGATATCCTGCAGTGAACAATGGCCTTTGAATTACTGCAGCACATTGTCCAAGCCACTCAATTGCTGTATCCCAACTTCCTTGTTAACTGAGCTGAATTCAGTAGCCAAAAGAGAAGAATGCATGACCTGTTTCTGCAGGAATAAATATCTATTGTCAGGACCTTCGGGAGTACCTGCCTGATTTCAGGCAAGTGCATTATCGTTCTTTTTCCTACGTCCAGTATTTTATTTAGCTTCTTGCTATTACATCCTTCAAACGCAGCTCTCTGTCGTCATGCCTCACAGGGCATTCTCAGGTCAGGCTGCGTCTCCTGGTGAAGATTGATGCAGGTGCAGCAGGCTGAGCAAGCACCGCGTGCTCCTGCGCAGCTCCTGCCTCCCCCGTTCTCATCCGCCCCCCTTCTCTCTCCTGCATTTGTGGACAGTTTTGCTGGCACTTAGGACTGAAGAGCTTCCCAGTGGGGAGCAGACAACACCCCCAGAGAAGCAGAGTTGTAAAAGCCACTCTCTTACATGTATAACCAGAGTTAAGGGCTCGCCAGGATGGTGCTTGATCCACTTCTCCTTCTTGGCTGTGAAGAACTGGGGGTCGGCATAGTACTCCAGGCTGAACTTGCTGATGTGCAAGGCCTCCTCGGGGTACATCTCCTCATCCAGAGCCGGACGGTCGTCTGCATAGAGGCGACCGTTGAGATAGAAATCAACGGGTGCGGGCTTGCTCCCTGCAGTGATGTTGGAGGCAGCTGGAGAGGGGCAGGTGATCACAGTGTCGGTGTAAACCTTACAGCTCTGAAAGCAGGAGAGAGCATGCACATCAAAAAAACCACCATCCTGAGTGCTCCCAGCCAGCCTTGCTCCCAGCCCAATCTGTTGCACGGGCCAAGGCCTCAGCTTCACACCCCGAACATCTCCTGGCACTGGGTACGCAGCCCTGCTCCCAGTTACCAGGCAATACCCAGAGGGGACACCCACCGTTTGCTCTCTGCCGATGCCACGGACCACCATGGACGCATTCTGGACCAGCTCAAAGCCTCTGCCTTCCAGGGTGAGGATCCTGCCTCCGCTTTGAGGAGAAGGGAAGAAAGAGAGGGTGATTGCAGAGGACAACACAGAGCAGCGAGGTGCAATGGCTGGGTGTCCGCCTGCTGTCATCTTCCCAGGGATGTTTCCCAGCTACTTGAGCAGAAAATATAACCCAACAGCCAAAGTCTTCCTCCAACTTGCAGCAAGCACCCACGCTGCTACCAAGACATCAGGGCGGGAAGGAGGAGCAGCAGCTGCTGTGGTGGAAAGGGGGGAACCTCTTCCAGCAGCAGAAAACTGTCCCCCTTGCTCCCACTCCCCAGAGGAGCAGCCTGCCTCTGCATGCCAAGGTACGCAGCAGGTTGCCCAGGCTACCAGCGGTGTAAGAGGTTAACCTCCAGCCCCTCAAAGCAAGGGCCAGAAGATATTCCTTGCCCCTGCCCCGCAGCAACCCGCAGAGAACTCTAAGTCTTGGAGAGGGAAGAGACACCTTTAAGCTTGACAGGGATCCTGCATCTCCCAGACACTTCTGATTTAGATCAAAATGTGAAAGTTGTTTTGTGTTTTGGATCTGCTGCCTGGGGAATGCGAAAAACGGGCCGCTCAGTGTGCAGTCAATTGACAACGACAGTAACAAGGGCCCTGATGCACACACGACTGATGGGCAGAGCAAGGGGTGGAGAACCAGCTCGTCTGCTCTGGACAGCAGAAGCTGTACTCGGGGCTTACCGTTCCCTTCCTCTGTATCACATTTACTCTGTTTGGAATATCTGTCAGGACCAGTCAGGACTTACAAATCCCTTTATCTCAAGACCACTCCAGACACAGTGACTTTGGGTCCAAGGCCCTGAAAGTCAGGTTGACTGAAATCTGTAGGTATTACCACGTAGTTATGATCCAAGTTTCTAACTAAGAGCCTGTCACATCTGCAGACCCGTTTACAACTTCTGTTTTAAACTTTGCTTACACAGATTGTTTTAGCGATACGCTAAGATAAATCATATCCAGCTAAATTTTTACACAAGTTATTGACCCCTCATGATCAACAGCCCAGCACCGCACCGGAGCAGTCAGGCTACATGGGCCACCAAGCAGTCTGAAGAGAGAGACTGCTGTCACGTTCTCAGCAGTCTGAAATGCGGAAACCGCTGTAAACACTAAGAAAGCAGACTAAGGTGACAGAGAAATACCCCGGTGGCTTCCCTTGCGAATATGGGCAGTGACATTCTTCCACTGTCTCTGTGTTTAGATACCGCTCTCGCCACTCAGCACAGCTCGCAAGCCTGCTAGGAGCTGAGGGTGGCTGAGTCACCGCTGCGCCTTGTCATTAACTTTCCCACAGCCTGCATCCTTGGCGCTGCGCTTGGGAATGCCGAGACGGCTTTGCTCCAAGGGGATCAGACCGTCAGCCTGCTGTGTGCTTGCACCCGAGCGTGCTGCTCTCAGCGCGGTCCTGCAGGCACAGGCGCCGGACTCTCAGATTTCTTGGTCAGCCCTTGGTTTTCCAGGCTCCGCAGCTGAGGAAGGTGGGATTTCACCATGGTATTCAAAGGAACAGGAGCCTGATTGCTCCATGGAGAGACGTGAAATTAAAAGCAACACGCTTTAAAAATGAAATACTGTGACCTCGGGGAAGGCTGAAATAAAAAATTACAAATCTCAGCTTATCCTCCAGCATTTTTGCTGGCCAAGAAAAATCTTCAGGGTCTCATAAAGCCCCCCACCTTAACCTCCCTAAAGCACCCACCAGGTGTACACAGTACAGTTACCAAGGCTGACTTTTTTTCCAGGTCTTAAATGCGCTGCAATGAGCTATGGACGGTCCTGGTGCGTGACACCTCTTGTACTCCAGTGCTGGGGTACCCCGAAGCACCCTGACAGCACTCCGTGGTGCTCCTTTTCTACCCGTCTGCAAGGCAACATGTCAACCCCCAGGGCTGAAAAAGCCCCTTTCTCCCTGCAGGACCCTCTCTCACCAGCCTGGAGCCAATCTTCTCTTCTGCAGGCACATGCAGACACGCGCCAGCTCTGCAATGGAAGTCCTGATGGATTGGCACGGGGCCCCCATACCATACCCTGCCTCCTGGCCGTGCTGCAGTGACTGCTGGGGCTCCTGACACGGGGTTTGCTCGGGATCTGCTCTGCCTCTGCATGGCGTGAAGCACAGACAGCGTGAGCTCACGTCACCTGCAGCGGGCTACACCAGGATACTCCAACAGCTCTGTGTTTTCATGGGACAGCACTGTTCACTTTTGCATTTGGCAAAAATTAAGAGGCTGATCTCAACAAAGGCCACAAATCCTAGCGGACCTGGCTGTCTCTGCTGGGGGAGGGATCTCACCTGATCTGGCTCTTTTTGGGGTTGATGTCTGATATAATCGGGTTCTTCTCATACTTGAACGTGATGTTGTAGCTGGCGCAAGACTTGTTCTCGAACTGGACACAGACTCGCACAGCCGTGGTGAGATCCGCGGACGGCATGGTGCAGGTGATGGTGCTGTCATTGCGGCTGTGCAGGGAGAGGCAGGGTTAGCTGCAGCAAGCCACGGCAGACAGAGCGGCTGGAGCCAGGCACCGTGGACCTGAGCCCTCCCGGGGCAGCGAGGTGGTCAGCAGAGACAGGCAAAAAGGAGCTTCCAGTCACATGCCAATCACCTATTAATTACATTGCCTACTAACAAGCTGTTCTGAGCATATACCATCCCAGGCTGCCAGACCAATTTCCCAACAGCCAAAGGAAAAGGGCAGGATCCTGCTTCTTCCCGCTGACGAGAGGGGAACATACAGGAGGAGGGGTTTCGTCTGACCAGGGACCTGCCGCAGGAGTGGGACCCTGGGCATGCAGGTGCATTCTGCCTCCAGCAGATCTGGGAACGAAGCCCATGCCTGCTTCGCCCCCAGGGCTTCGGTCCTGGTCCCAGACCACCCAGGGGGTCTGGCAGTGGCCTGCAGCGGTGCATGAGAAGCGGTTTGTTTGCTGCTGGTTGCCGCCACCACATCACGGCAACACCAACACTGTCGCTTTGCCAAAGAAACTCTCCCCGTCCTGGTGTCAGGCACCCACACCGCAGCTCTGCCTCACCGCTCCGGGGATACCAGGCTGATGGGGCACTGGGAATGGACCAGGCGGCAGCCGGGCGGGCCGGTGGGGATGCTCTGTTGGCTCCAAGGCTAGCAGCAGCATGCAGGGGTGCCCCCCACCCAAACTCCAGCTCTTCCTGATCTCCTGGGAGACAATATCATCCTTCCTAACGCTTTGGCTCTTGTCACTAGTTCAGTGCCAGCCCCCAGACCCAGTCCCACCTGAGGTCAGTGCACTGCTTGGAGGTATTGACGAGGACACGGAGCTCAGAGCCGACGTCCAGCCTGCTGCCTCTGATGGTCACTCTGGTTCCTCCAGCCTTTGGGCCATTCAGCGGAGCTATGGACTGCACCACAGGAAGCTAAAAAGAAAGGGGAAATCTGTTTTCTAGCCTGGTAAATTCACATTTGGATACTCCACACTGCACGTGGGAATTGCTTCAGTACATTTACGTATCCAGTGTTGTGAGGCTCTGAAACAGCAGCACACCAAAAGCTTTCGCTGGCAGGGTTACAGAACAAGGAGAGAGGTACAAGTGCTGAGAAGCGAGATCATAAAAAACCTCTGTGACTCTCTGCAGTCCCTAAATTCTGGCAATAAATGAGACATGAGTCCAAACTGGAGCCCAGGATCCCATCAGTCCCTTGAGATTTCCAATGGGGGGTCCAGAGCTGGCAACAGCTCAAGGTCCATCAACAAAAGGAAATTTCTCATCCATTCCAGCTCCCACCATCTCTGCCCTTCCGGATCCATTTCCTCCTGAAGGCAAAGCTAATGCTAAAGTCCCGCTGGATGTTGGCTTTGAGATCTGTGAAAACAGCCACCTGGGTCTAGATAATTGAATCTCAAACTCCTTCTTAAGGAAGCTTCAAATCTCAATCTCTTGAGGCGACAGGAACTACAGGGGAAGTTACTTTGCCTCTCGCCATTTACAGCAGAAATTAGCATGTGTGTTATCTGCGTTCGCAGCCCCTGGAAATCTTCCTGAGATTCATGAGCTTGAGGCTTTGATAACTAATGCAACGCTGAACCCTCATGCCTGCTACACAGAGCACCCCAGGAGAGTCTGCTGGGCAACTCCTCTGCTCCGGTTTGAACAGGACACCAAGGGCAGAGCAAATTATTATTTCAAGACCCTTCCATAAGGCACTTGGCAATCCCTGTTAAGCACCACAAACCCTGGTGGCAGGAGACCCGCTGGGCTGCGCAGTTGGCTGAAGGCTGCTCACCACCACAGCCCATCCCTTGCTGCAGCCGCAGAGCAAAACCGCACGCAGGCAGGCTGAAGAACATGGGCTAAGCTGCTTCGTACCGCCTGGCACTAATGCCCTTTCCTGTCAATCCCAGCCACACAAACATGCTTATTAATAGCTATCCTTGCCCTTGTCCTACACTCAGACTGCTTTATTTCTCTACAGCCGTTTCCTCTGTTGTTTCTGATCATTACCCATTTCCACAGGAGTCATTTTGTTAATTTGTATTTCTCTGAGTGACTTCAGGCAGCTGTCTCCTGCCCTTGGCCCCTAACCTATACCTTCAAATCTGCAGTTACAACAACAGCAGAGAGGATTATTCATGTTCCCCAAAGCCCTCCAGCTCTTCCCCTCAGCCAGAACCAGTGCCTACTGCTCTCAGTGCATTGCCAGCGTGGATTGCCTCCATCGCAACTTCCGCAAATTCAGCTCGTTTGGCAAATTCAGCTCATCCATAGGCTGCTATAATGTTCTAAAGAAGTCTCTTAATCACATTTCTCCCCCCTCCTCAGCAGAACTACAACTGAATACTGTCTCTTCTAGATATGTCTAATGGGGACTTTGAAAGATGTAGCACACAAATGATATTTGGTAATTTACAAAAGACTTTCTTTGCAAGGACAGTTCTAAAAGTCTGACATTTTCAGGTAAACTGCTACCAATGTTCAAGCTCAGGTCTCACCAAGACCAGCCTTGCATGGTGTAGTCTGCTCCATCTTCATGCCATTGTATGTGAGAGGAGAATCAAGAAAACTAAATGGCATTGCTTAGTTTGCAAATGGTGCAGAAGCCACCTTTGGTGTAGAACACAGCAGCAGCTACACTTCGTGCAGCTTCACCCGCTGACACATGCATGCCCAGAGCAGGGCACTGTCTCACCTCCTCTCCAAGCTTTGCTGAGATAGACACAAGACAGGGAGGACATCCTTTGCCATAAGCCCACTCAAGAGCTGCCAGCACAGAGCTGTCGTGGACTCAGTTTGAGTTCAGCGACTGGCTTTTGCTCCTCTTTGTTGAGCGCTGGTGCTTTTACACCAGCTTTTCCCTGCACGCTGAAAGCTGGCAAAGAAGCTGCCCAGCCCTTTCCCACTCTTCGGGCCCTTCTCCTCCTTGCCAAGACGACCATCGGCCCAGCAGCGGGTGATGTGGCTGAGTCAGCACATACATCCTGATGGCAACGCACCAGAAATCCCACACCCAAGGTCCGTTACTGGGTCGTACCCCAGCTGTACCTTGCGCCACTCCAGACTGCTGGATCTCTAAGACGTTTTGGATGTGAACATGGATGCCTGGAAATGACAGGAATGGGTCCTAGAGCAAACGTCCTCCCGGGAACTACTGCTGAGCCAAGCCTGGCAGTGCCCTTGCCTCATCGGTCCCCTCCTCGTGCACTGCCAGGGCTGGCTCTGCCGCAGGGCGCTGGATGCGCCGTGCCTGTGCTGGCTGCACGCTGTAAACCGCCCAGA
The DNA here is from genome assembly GCA_013400195.1 of Aramus guarauna. NCBI lineage: Eukaryota > Metazoa > Chordata > Aves > Gruiformes > Aramidae > Aramus > Aramus guarauna. Next base: position 521,517 of record VXBL01002132.1, on the reverse strand, counting down.
ACTAAACACCTAGCACGTGATCGGTTACAGGGTGGGGGATTACACTCCATGATCCTGCCCTAAATTCCTCACAATGGCTACCAGGAATCAAATGTCATTTCCTGGGGCTCAAGTCTTCTTTCAAGCCGCCGGACTGCAGCACAGTCTTCCCCAGCACAAGCACAAAGGCTCCCAGTAAACAGCGTGCCCTTGGCACCCATCCTGTTGTGTTTGCCCTGGATGCACGGGGCTGCCTGTGAATAGTGTCTACCCAGAGATGAGGGTGCTTGTAGGAAAGAGAAGAGCTACACATATTTCTTTCAGGTTTATAGAGATGAAAGTTATCTTTGTGAGACTGTACAGTACAAAACTATAAAGGGCTTTTCTTTGTATGATGACACAGGGTTAGCTCAAGTCTAATCCCTACACATTATTCTCATGCAAAAACTAAGACAATCTCTGCAGCAAAAAAGTACCAGTCCTAAATAATGTGAGTCCATGGTATATAACTTACATAGCACAAAGAGACTTTGCAAGTCTCAAAAAATCTCACAGGTTGTAAAGGCACTTTAGCAAAGGAGAAGGAATTCAAACGAGCTCCTTTTAACAGCAGGAGAACCGATGCTACAGGCAGCCGAAGTGATGAACCACTGCAAGAGCCGAGGCTGGGAGCAAGGCTGTGTCTGAGATCCCCTGGCTGCAGTCCGGCCCCTGGCGCTTGAGCCCAGATTTGCCAGACCTGGCTCAGGTACCACAGGTGAGGGATCACGGCAGCTGCTCCTCAAGGACCCCGACACTTCTTGTCGCAGATCCTCTTTCTAAGCCAGCGGGGGGCACAGGGGCTGCGGGCTTGTTTTAAGGGGTGCATGGAACGTCAGCGTGACAATCACCAAAGAAAGGTCCAGGAGGCAGCAACTCACCACGTAGGAGTATCGCTCCCTGGACTTCCCCTCCCGGCTCACGTTAACCGCCACCACGTCAGAAAACGCCTCCTGAGCCTCTCCGGTCTGGCACACGATCCTGCGGATGGGAAAGAGGAGGTTGGTGGCTGTGCCGCCCCACGAGAGCGGAGGGGCAGAGCCCACAGCCGCTGCCTCCTCCTCCACGCTCTGCCCGGCGCCTGGCAGAGGGCACCCGTGTCCCACCTGGGCCGCGTCACCTGCCCAGGAACGGGGTGAGCAGTGGGGATGGGGAGGGACGGCCATGGGCAGGGGACACGAAGGGGACAGGGACATCCCCCGCTCCCCCAACACTCACGTCTCAGAGACCACGTATCTGTCGGGCAGCGGCGTGCACTGCACGCTGCCTATCCTGACGGTGCCGAGGACGTCGCTGAACCGGCGGCCCAGGTTCCTGCCACGGATGGTCAGCAGCGTGCCCCCCTCCAGTGGCCCCCGCAGCGGCTCGATCTGCGGCACCAAGGGGAAGGTCGGAGGTGAACCACCGGGAAGCTTCTTGCCTTCATCCCTGAGCCTGTGCCTGTGTCCACCTCCCACGTGGCCCCCGTGAAGCGACGGAATTGTTCCTCACGCTCCTGCTGCCCCCACAGCGGGCCCACCACCACACTCCCCTTGCTGCAGCTTTGCAAACGAGAAGCCATCACTGGGTTTGGTACCAGCGTTGGGTCAGGGATTACTCCAGCTGCAAACACATCTGGGGTGAAACATCATCCCTTCCCCACCACAGCTTCGAATGGAGCTGCGGCAGAGACAAACCTGGAGACTCGGAAACCGAGGGGGGATGCCAGTGTGCTGGGGGAGAGAGTCCTACCATCACGGTTTTAAAGGCTGTGCTGAGCACAGCGGGGCCTTTCAGGACAAAAACAAGACAGAAAGTGTCCTGAGGCATGGAGCGTGGCCGAGACACCAGCACTGCGCACCCCCGAGGCACAGGACGAGTCTGGCGCCATGGGAGGAGAAGGCTGTTCCCCTCCATCTCCTACGCCACCGGTTTTTCACCGGGCAGCTGCTGACCCCACCGCTGCGAGGGGACAGGGTGCTGGGCGTGATGCCGTTCCACCGTGCGAGGGGCATCCCCAGGCAGCTCGACTGCTTTATTCAGCAGGGGAGAGAAATCCCTCCCGTTCAGAAAAGTCTCTTCCCTTTGCAAAGGCAACGGCACACAAAACCTGGTGGCACCAGCTGGCCAAGCTGGCCAGGGCTGGTCAGGACCCACCACCAGGCTCGGTGTCCATCGCCTGCTGCATTGCCCCCCTTCCAGGAGGGCTCTGCAAGGGCTTATTTGCTTGCATGACTCCAGAGGATTTGGATTTACCAGCTACTATTTGCTAAGGAAATAGCAACAGTCCGGTGACGTTCTGCGACCTGAACTGCGGTTTCCTTCCATGATTTTCTGGCGAGGTGTTGATAATGCTTGATGTGTGTCGGGGGAGGACAGGCTCACAGGGGAGCAGCACTCCCCACAGTGACCAGAGGGAAGAGGCAGGCGATGGGGATCCAGCAGTCCCTCCAGGCAGTGTGACAGCACCCGGATTTAGAGCAGCTATTGCTACACGCGTGGCTAAGAACAGAAATCCTGTACCCTTGCCGATTTTGATGTTCACATTAGCTGTTTTGCTTCTCCAGCTTCAACTTTCCTAGGGAGCTCATTTTAAGATTTGCTTTCTATACTTTGCTACTTGTCAGGGACAAATTTGTTGGCTCATACCATACTTCTAAGCAGAACCTCAGATCCAAATGCCCCCAGAAAATATTTATTCAACTACAATTTAAATAAAACGCATTTCAAAATGCATAATGCCAAAAGGTCCCTCTGCCAATAGTAGTCTCAGCAGAGCTGCAGAGTACGTGTGTCTGGAGATAGGGTTCACATTTCAACCATGCTCCACTAAATGCTATTCCTGATAAGAATCCTTCAGTCTACCCTACAAATCCTTCTCGCTTTTACCAACCACAGGAACTCTGGGATATTTTGATTGTTCTGCTGTTGGTTTTCCCACTAACATGACGAAGATTGCATCTTGTCACTAGCAAGATGCCCTTGGCACCAGGTGACTCAACAGGACAGCGAATAATTCAGCGCTGGTCTTGACCCTGTCCTGTGCCAGGGACAAAGTATGGTTCCTCCTTTGCCCCCAGGCACCTTCAGCCCTCCGCACCGTTTTCCATGCCACACACCCTCCACGTTGCATTCAGGTCTTACCTTCTTAATCTCTGGAGCTGGGCAGACGTCTGAGGTCTGGGGGGGCTCGCCGTGCAGCCTGCAGCTGGAGCTGCTCTCGCTCCAGACACAGCGGTGCCCCAGGTCCTCCCTCCCCAGGCACTGAGAACAGTCAGCACTCCCAGTCGCACAGTTGTACACCTCCACTAAACCACCAGAGACAACAGAAAACGTGAGCTCCTGGGCCTGAGACTTTCATAGCTTTGCTTAGCTTGAGGCAGTCAAACACCCCACTCCCCCCACCCCCGGCTTAATCCAAGAAACATCTGAAATCCAGTGGAAGAGCAGAGCAGCTTGCACATACAGCAAGATGAGGCAGTGCTTGGCTGCCATCCTGAAGATTTCCCAGAAGGGCTGAGTGCTTGTTCTCACTGCAATATAATTTAGCACTTTCTTTTCCTTTTTCTTCCCCTTGAAAAACAAACAACACCCAAACTCGGAACCTTTTGTCAATTTATGCTACATGTTTCCAACTTGCAGCATCCACATGGGAAGCTGCTTGGCAAAGCTGGCTCCATCCTGTTAGCAAAGCAATCACGTTGCTTCCACACTGACAAAATCGGATGGCTACAGTGCCTTGTGCAGTGTTTATGGTTCCTTTCCTTCCCCCTGGTGACCACGGGCCCCTTTCATTGACTTCTCCCTTCAGATCTGCTCAGCTCAGCTTCCACATCATTTTCTTACACCGCTTTCACCTCTTCATTAGCTGGTGCCCTAGGTTACATTTCCTCTCCAGCCCAAAGCCTTCTGCCACTGGAGTGTGGGTATCCGCTGAGATAAACAGCCAGAAACACTCAGGAAACGTTGCTTTCACACCCTTTTCCCCAGAGGTGAATTTGCAGGAGAACATAAAACAAAGAAACAGTCACATTTTGCACTTCTGTTCACAGGAAGATCTCAAGGCGCTTCATAAGCAACTAACGAATCCCTCAGCCTTCAAGGGTCTGCCTGTGCTCGTGCTAATGAAATGTCACCAGCACTGAGGGACTCTCCCGCTCGCCACAAAAAAATGAGCTTATTGCACCTCGCCTTGCATCCACTCAGTGAGTTACGCTGGCTGGCTTTCCACCCGACAGCAAAGAGCTGGGATTCCTTCAGTGAAATATCGAAACGTAGTTTACAATAAAAGCTAATAAATATTGAAATAAAACCCAATAATAACAGTAATTCAATTAAAGACGGTATAAAAAATGCACACATTTATAATTGGCCCAGCAGATCTCTGTCTCTGCTTGCAAGTCGGCCTCTAATTTTACTCTCACCAACGTGATCAAGGCGAGGAGGAGCCAGAGCAGTCTAACGGTCCCACAGGATCTCCAAATATTCTGGCAAATTCAGACTGATGCAAACACGGTCTGCATAAGCAAGCTCCTTCTCGGCACAGGAGGAGGGGGGATTCCACCACACTCTTTCCGCTGTCGTTCCTGCTCCAGCACCACCCACGCTGAGAATTAGGAGTCTTCCTTGCACATGAGAATAGTCTTAGCTCAGGTCTCCTACTTCTCTCCTTGGGGTTACCCCTCTATCTCAAAAATATGGACACCCTCTTCTTTCTTCAAGGAAGTCGCGCCTCATGCCTACCCATGCTGATACTTCAAAGGTTATTTCACCGTGGAATGCGTTGCAAGATAAGCCTCCTTTATACACTGGGATTTACCACGGGGAAACCTTTTTATCTTGGGTCAGCGGCTGATGGTGTTAATGTCTCTCTACCCATTACAGCTATCCTCCAAAGAAAATCTCACTTCAGGGATCTAGTTCTCATTTGCATCTAGGGTAAATCAGTCCCTTCTACTGCAACTGCTGACACGACGTAAGGGGGAAAGAGCCCAAAGCTGCTGCCTCCAGCGAGCGCACACAGCGAGGTGCCACACCAAGCCCCCAGCCGGGGCAGGGAGAGGCGGCGGTTGTGCAAACGCTGGCTGGCTGGGCTCGTGCTGAATGCCTCGTCCGAGTGCACGCTCAGTCTGACTCTGCCTGCCTCAGTCTGCTGATGTAGCAAGGGCTTTTTTGGGAATCCGAGCGTTCTTCCCAGAGACAGAGAGCGGGCCAGGGGTGAAATGTGTTTACACATTTTATTCTTTCTCAGCACAGGGAGGAAAAAAAAAGACTCCATTTTTATAGCGTGCCGAACCTTAATGCCAGGCTCCTTTGAGAGCTCATGGCAGAGTCCTCCCCCATCCCTTATCTCTGCTGGGAGGAACTCCTCCCCGACCCCGGGGACGCCCCACATCTCCGCTGTGACCAAGCACGCCAGCACAGCCGGTCCCAGGCTGCCCGCAGGCAAGGGCTGAACGCTGCCTGCGCGCAAGGACGGGGCTCGCCGTTCCCTGGGTGTACAGGGGGTGCCTGTGGGTGTCCCTCTGGTTTCCGGGCACACCTTCACATGGGTAAGTATGTTTTTCTGTGTGCCTGAGAGAAAGAACAGAGCTGTGCCCAGCTGAACCACGGTTTCTCTCCTGAACCTATAAACTTTGCCAGGATTTGAGAGTCATTCAAGATGAACAGATGAAAGCAGAATAAAAATATTTTCAACTCAGACCTGTCATCATCTCTGGACTGTCGATAAATCTGTCTGGTCTGTCCTTCAGCTGAAGGTTCACTGGGAAGAGGTGGCTTCTTTCTGATGTGTGGAGCTGCAAAAAAACCCAAATAAACAAAAGCTTGGGAAATTTAGTAAAATACGAGGTTCCATATGCATGCTACATGGATTAACATTCCTCGTGAGGCTCCTCTGACCACTGCTTCTCAGTGCAGGAGGGTCTCATCTTTAGCAGAGAGAAAGAGGATGTTTTCTGTTTTAATTGTTTTGCTGAGGTCCCAGCAAAGGGCACTGGGGCACAGCGCACACCACAATGACAGCAGAGCCCTGGCTTGCTCCTTTTTTACTAGAAATGCACAGGAAAACTAACAGACTGGCAAGTCTGTGCATTTTCAGCGCTGGGCTACAACAGAGACTTTTGCAGGGGACGTGAAGGGGAAGCGCTCCTCTCCAGCTTTCACTCCCAGTGTTCCCATCGGTGGAAGCCCAAATGTTTGCTGCGTTTCCGAGGTGCAGTTTGCCCTCCAACAACCACACACTGCTCTTCAGTGGGCATCGGAGCATTTTCTGAGGTCAGTTCCTAGTTCAGAGTAAAAGCTACAGAAACAGCAACCCTAAAAGGTGGCCAAATTTTTAGCCTGAACAGAACTCTTCCCATTCAGAAAGGTAAACAAGCAGCTAGTTCCCAAACCCCAGCGCAGCAGGGGCTGCAGAGGCACAGAGCAGACAGCGCAGCGTCAGGGACTCGTGAGCACCCTGCCAGCACCAGCACACGTAAAGAGTCTCTTGCTGGAGGGGTGAACCCGGTCTGCACTTTTTTCAGCTGGAAGCGGAGGGAGGAAGGGAGAGGGGAAGACAGCATCCCAGCCGCCGGGTAGGAGGTTGGGGGCAAGACCCTCCCTGCCCTCAGACCTGCCCCACGCCGCAGGGGACCAGGGGCCGGCAGCATCATCCTCCGACTCACCAGCACGTGTACGCACTCTACGGCGGAGGAGTTCACCCACCGGGCTTCAAACGTTCTGTCCGTCCCAAAATGGCACTCCAGAGCCGTCTCCTGGGGGAGGGAAGACAAGGGCAGAACGGCTGCAACAACCGTTTTGTGCAGTTCCCCATCTGTCAACCCGTATGGCAAGCGCCATGTCTCACCTTGTTTCTGTCATCAATACCTGAGCTGTGTGTCAAGTCAAACAGGAGATCAGAACCCGATATTGTAAATAGGGCTGGGGTCTGTGTCTAATTACACGCCCATAGAGGTAACTGCTGCAGGCTGAGCACCGCGCGGGGAGCCGAGCCCTGCCCCTTGCTCTCACCCAGCGTGCTGCTGTCAAGCGTCAGGACCAGGCGTGGGGCAGCCGCTCCTGGAAACCGGGGCACGTAGCATGTGCAGACCAGAAGTGCCTGACCCACGGCACGTGTAGAGCAGGAGATGTGTTTGACCCATGGCACCCGCAGGCCAGGAGACATGCCTGGCCAGGCTACGCTGTCATAACCCCCACCGGTGGGGTACATGGCTTCCTCTGAACCAGGGGCGTTTGAAGCTCATGCTGCAACGCAGACGGAGAGCCAGCATGGTCCCAAGCCACCTTGCTCAAACCAGACCAAACCAGTCCATGATTTGGGCTCAAAGCCACCTTCCTTCTCCTCCAACAACTGCACAGAGCAAATCTCAAATTCAGATGAGGACCCAGCCAGGAGTATGTTCAAAGGCAGATTTTCTGTGCTGTTTTCCTGATAACGCAAGGATGATATCCTGCCCCAAGTTACTGCTGTGCCCCCATCCTGCAGGAAAAAATCCTATCTCTAAGCAGGTTGATGCTCCACCACTACTGAAGTCTAACTATCCTTTGAAAACTGATGGATCTGATAAAAGACATGAAAGAAAGCACCAGACTGCTGGCAGGCAGCTGCTGGCTCAGCGAACACACACGTGGCTGCGAGGGGAAAACTGGCATCTCCTCCAGTGCATCGCTTGCGCCCAGGCAGTTTCAGCTCTGCAGCTGGCCCGTGCCCCTCGCCTCTCGCCCCCCGCCTGGGCAGCCCCCCACAGCAGCAGAGGTGTCGGGGCCCGCGTCTCCGATGCTCCGAGCTCCAGCAGCGCTCACGAGCTCCGACAGAGAGGAAGGGAGGAGGAATCCCACCCCGTGCCCCGGGACAGTTTGCGGATGGTGGTGGGAGGAAGCCAGACTGCCAGAGCCTCTCCAGCCACCCTGGGAGCGGCGGTGCCTCGGCCCCTTTCCTGCTGACTTCATTTCCTATCAGGTTACATGCGGTATTGCTTCCTCTTCAGCCACCTCCAGCATCCACAGAGGAAGAAGGATTTCTCACCCTTTTTTGCTGATTGCGGAGGGCACATCCTCCTTTACAGAGGCCAGACCTGTGCAGGAAATGGCAGCCCCAGCCAGGCGGGAAGAGCTCGTTTCTGCCCCCGCGCCGGAGGGCAGGAGGCCCGGTGGAAGCGGTTCCTGGTGCCTCCGCAGCGCCTGGCAGCCCCCCCACTGCCCCCGGCACAACAAGCCGGGCAGCTCCACCAGCGGTTCCAACCTTCTTTTCCCTGCGAAAAGAGGAGCTGCCCGGCAGTCCAGCGTACCGGTATCCTCTGCAGGGGCAGGGTGAACCAGGGCCCATGGGCCCCATTGAAGATTTGACCCAAAATGACAGAGCGTGGCTTTCCACAAATACCAGAGCTTAGTCAGATACTTTCCCAGTGCCCAGCCTCCCTGCCCAAAATTCCTCTGGTTCCTCCCGGTGCGGGACGCATCTCCGAAGGCACCGTTTGACATCCACTCCCACTTTTCACTCTATTACAATTTGCAAGCCAGAAAACTTCACAGAAAGGATTTTTTCACAAAAAAAGAGCTCCTCAGCGACAACCAGAAGTTAAGTTAAAACACGTTTCCTTGCTGTACTCCAAGCCATGGCTTAGCCTGCACAGGGCTCTCTGCCCACAGCGCTGAGCTTTGTCCTTCGTTCCCAAGTGCGGGGCGGTGGGGCCGGGCTGGCACACGGCGCTGGGAGAGCACGACATTGGCACACTGCGGTGGAGCAAACACCCACAAGCAAACCAGGAATTTTATCTCCCCTAAACATTTTGTTCTAGTGACTGTTTTACAAGGCGGATAAATCTCCTCTTTCTATCGAAAGCTAGAAGTGCGTCACTAACTGCAGGAGGTCCCTGGAGAACACCTGGACACAAAGAGCATCTCCCTTCAGCTCTGCCATGCAACCCCTCTCGCCATCGGGGTGGCTGCATTCCACCAGCGTCTTTTGTTAACACAGCGCCTTCAGCTGCTAACGCAAACTGGGACCGGTCCCATCACCCACCCCTGAGTCAGAAACCAGCTTGTACTTCAAATCCCTTCGGCTGACCTGGCCACCTTGCTGCACGCCAGCCTAGGCTCATCTGAAGCTTCCCGATCTCTCCAGGAACTCATTTACCTTAGAGAAAGTCGTGTTAGCCAGTGAGATCGTAATGTCTCGAGATACTCCCGTGGGCATTGGGTCCAAAGAGGCAGGTAGGATTCGTGGACAGTCGATTTTCTTCTGTTAGGTACAAAACAAGAAAAAAAAAAAAAAAAGAAAAAGGTTAGCTGGGTGTATGCTGAGCATTCTCAATAATGAGGCAAGACGACACATTGGGCCCTTGATAACATTAATTTCACTACATCTTTAAAGTCTGTAACCCAAGGAAGTGAAACATCAAAATGCCACCGTGATGCACTGAGTGGTAACGCCATGTGGAGCCTTCCTCCCCCGAGTCATCAGCTTTAAGTCCAGCCCAGCACAGCACTGCCTTAAGGTCCAGCCCTCTGCTAGCAGTCGGATAACCCGGGCAGGGTGGTCGGGTTCCCCGGGGTGCTCGTCCGCAGCCGTGGGTTGGCAAAGGGAAGAGTGCAGCAGGAATTCCCCCCCTCGCTCCTGCCGGGCTCCTCTGCCAGCTTGGGGACGTCGGGGACATCGGGGACATCAGCAGCTCCCAGCCCCCCGGTGCTGGGGCTGCCAAGCCTGCACTTTCATCTTGCTGCACTGGAAAAAACGTACTCCCAGGTAAAAAGCAAATGCATACGCACTCCTCAGCTGCCACTCTGGGCAGCTCCCTCATTACATGCACTTAAATGTTAGCAGACGGGGCCAGAATGACACTAAAAGGAGGCACTGCAGCCTACAATGGTAAATCTGCCGGTGTGACCCCCCTCCTGCCAGCGGTAAGCCAATGTCTCGCACATCACAACGTGCATTTCTGCAAGCCCCTGCAGAGATTTTGCTTTCCAGCAGTCTCCCTCCTGCACAGTGTCATTTCAGAAGTGTGCGGGGGTTTGTGTGTGCGCGCGTGTGCGCGCAGAGGAAAGGGTATAATGAGCTGTAGGGCCTTCAGCAAGGGGACTGCAGCAGTAGGACAGCTGAAATGAAAGGCCTAAATGAAGCTGAAAAATGATTTTAAAAGGTCATCTGTCCCCCTACTTTTGTTCTCACTTTAAATTGATGGCTCAGATACTGGAGCTGACTCAGAATTCAAGTCTGTATGACAAGCCCATCCTGTTCTCCCATGAGATGTAAATCACACTGCAAAACTACAGCAAAAATGAAGCCAGATTCTCCGTTGCCTCAGGGTATATCCAGACTAATGCCTTTGACAGTGGAGCCACTGGGGTAAAACACAACAAAATATTTGGTCCATTATGCAGAATAATTTGCAGCAGGCAAGGTTTCCTTCTCACTTGCACTAAGGTTACCCCACTGTGACTCCCCTGATGACAGTGCTGCGGCTGCTCTGACGAGAGGTACAGCCTGCCCTCCGAGCACCCAGCTGCTTGGCAGGACACATCCCTGGTGCCAGGCGCGCAGCGGGCATGGGGTTCCTCGCTTGCCTTCCCCAGACCTAGCTAGGCGTCAGGGAACTAACTGGAAGTGCCTCTCTGACTGTGGAAAACACGCCTCATTTCTATCGGGACATTCATCTTAACCAAGCACAGTTGGTGCCGCCTAAACAAGGAGATTAAATAACAGAGATGCACACGATAAGAAGTAAAACAACAAAGCAAAGCACTGGAGAGAGATTTCAGTCCCAAGCCTCTTCTAGGAGAATCAAAAGAGTTAAAATAAAACCAGCAGGGCTACAACTGAAAATTCATGCAAAAGCTCCTATGGCCTGGTGTGTCCTTGCATGTCACAGCAGCTGGCATAGCTCGCTAGATAAATACACTTTAGAGGACTGATTAACTTGTCGTCTTGCAGCCCCTTCTCCTGCTGTTCAGCAGCAGCTAGAAATAGAGCTTTCCAGCTGATTATATCATTCATGTCTGGATCAGGGCAAAGGGTCTGAATGTTTAAAATGCTGCGGGTGAAGCCAGTACGATGCTGGCTTCCCGGTGCACCGGGTTTCAGGTGTAGCCACGCCAGCAATGGTTTGTTTACCGAAAGCTCTGACTGCAGGACACGGCACCACGTTTCCAGGGCTACAGAGCACCTTGTCCCGCAGGCTGCTCACTGAAATCAGCAGCAAGAGCTAAGAAAGACACAGCCATAAAACAGGAATGTGCCCAAACCAGGTGCAGCATCCAACCAAACTGTGCCTCCGGAGAAGGAGATCAGAGGCAAGAAAACAAGGGTAAGTGCTGTTGTCCTTAAGGAAGGATAGGCACAGTTATCCCTGCCAGATGGTAACCCTGGCTCTTGTCGTCTGCTCGAGGCGATGAGAGCAGAGTGGGAAGACTGGGTGTAGCTCTCCCTAACACGTAGGCGAGGCTTCTCAAGACCCATGTCCACGACCGTAATTTCCTCCATCCGGGCAGAGGAGCAGCTATTCCCCATGACGATACGTGAGCACCCCATGCCATGCTGTCCCGCACAGTCCCCATGGCCAGGGAGGCAGATCCGACGCTGGCCCAGCCAGCCCAGCACCTACATGCCCTCCCTTCGCACCGGCACTGCCGCCTGGGGACAGAACATCTCTCTCGGGTTTGATTTCGGAGCCCCTGGCCAAGCGGCAGCCCCGGTGCCCGGGGCAGATGCAGCACGAGCATCTGTGGCTCACGGCCCGCTGCACCAGGAGGTCTCGTGTCCCGGCAGCCGGCACGCTGCCAGACACCCGGCACAGCTCCCCATGTCCCGGCACAGGGCAGACACCCCACCACGCAGCCTCAGCGTGTGGGTCCCACACCAGGAGCAGCCATCAGTGGTAGCTTTCTAGTGCCCAACTCCCATGCAGACAGCAAAAGAAAACGCCAGATACTTTCTGACACCTGGGAAGTTGACAAAGCGGAGGGTTCTTGCTCAAACCACCAGACACTCACCAGGAGGCACAGCCCACCCAGAAAGACTTCACAAGCCAGAGGAGAGATCAGCGCTGCCCTGCGCTGCCTGGAGCCGTCACCCCACTGCCACCCATCCCCCAGGGTTTTACTCTAGCCATGACCGTGCAGAGCCGAGACAGGGTGCCCCATCTCCTTCCCTGTCCCCTGCATTTGCAGCCGCCCACCTCCTCTGCACTGCAGGGGAGCGGACGCCACAGCCAGCCCAGGGTTGAGCCCGGGGGGTGGGGGTGGGACATCTGACGTGGGGCCAAACTCCTGCCGGCCACAAGGCAACAAGCACAGGGAATCGCTGGAAGAGCTGAGATGAGAGCAGAGCACCGGTGCCAAAGGGATATTCAATTTACAGTGTAAAAGCTTGGCTTGGATCTACGGCAGAGTGATTACTAAAAAGCCAATTTTATTTAAATTAACTTCAATTTAAATTTCAGAAGCAGGAACACACTGAGCCTCTGGGTTATTAGAAGCTATAATTTGGAAAGGGTGATTTTCTTCTTTAGACAAGCACCACCAGTGGTGCTCCAGCAAATTATTAGCATACCGCAATCTAGTCAAAGCTAAACGAATTGTAAAGTATTGCTATGTTTATTGTATTACTCAAACCCAGGCGTCCCAGGATGCAGAGAAGTAGCGGCATTGCTCCAGATGTGAGAGGAGATGAAGAGCCAAGGGACGGAGCCTGCTGAGGCCGCTGGGAGAGACAAATGCTTTCGCTGGGCTGCCGGTCTCCTCACGCACACACACGTCTGGGCACGGCACGGCACAGCACCGCACGGCGGCAGCTTACTTGCCCCATGCACAGTGCCCCTCCCAGACGCTGGCAGAGGAGCGTGCCCCAACTCCAGCCCAGGACAAGCCACGGCCACACCACCATGGTCAGCAAGTGCCAACCGCTGATGGAGGAGAGTCAGAGCCTGCTGGGAGGAGCGGCTGAGCACTGGCGCCTGAAGACCCCCAGGGTCACTAAATGAAACGAGGCTCAGCCTGGGGACCTCAAGTGAGGTGGTCCGAGCCCAGTCTCAGCCCCGCGCTCACACGACACATGCAGAGCAGCACTCCAGAGCAGCCCTCCAGCTCTCCATCTGCCGAGCCTTTGGAAGGGAGATGCGTATTGCCGCATTTCCGACTGCGGAGGCTTCCTGAGGCCAGGCAGCACGTCAGGAACGCTGAGCCGTGCCGTCCTCGGAGCTGCACCCACCCACCGGGGCAGCGCTGCCAAACCCAGGCCATCTGCCTCCATCCCCAGGAGAAAGAAAACAGCAACGGCACAGGAGGTGGGAAGGTCTCCCAAAGCAGCAAAGTTTGATGGGCCTTACCTTCATCTGCAGCGCGTCGGCACACTGCGAGTGGTTGGAGACACAGGCGTAGGTGGACGGGCACCAGTGACACTTCCACCGGGTCGAGAGGCAGCTGGTGCATCTGAAGTGGCAAAGGCGCGGTGAGAAAAGCAGACCTCAGGCTGCGCAGGGCAGCCACGCAATCGACCTTCACGCATTGTGTTCAGTCTTTAATGGTGCCCAGAAAAACCCATGTCAGGTGCTGGGTTTTCCTCTCCTCCTCGCCTTGGGAGCTGGAAGGGACATGAGCAGAGCCCACCATCCCCAGTGCCGCTCTGAGGGCAGCTCCAGGCATCACCACCTTCGGTGCCACCACCTGGCCCCAGGCCACAGCACACCAGGACCCACCCTCCCCTGCGCAGCGAAAAATGCTCTTTTTCCCCAAAACGCTCTTTCCCCCCTGTCTGCCTCCCTGGGGAGCCAGGCACATTGTGCCCGATGAAGGGTCTCCCCTGCAGCTTGCACAGGGCATGGGACCACCGGTGGGCAGGACACAGAGAGCCCTGCGGTTATGCTCCCGAAAGGTGGACGACCTTCTGTGGGTGGCACCAGACCCCTCCTCTCCAGCCCACCCTGCTGGTGAGGGGTACCTGCCTGCTCCCACCCAGGGCTGGAAGGGGAGAGAGAGCGGAGGGGACGCAGCCCTCCCTCCCCCACCGCCCCACAGGGACTGCTGGGGAGGCCGGCTCCGCTGCCTAAGGGTTAACAGAACAAACTCCATGTAAGAAAATTATTCACGTTTAAAAAAACCCCAACATGTCCAGATGGCTCGAGATGCCGCGAGGACCCTCCTTTGTAAATCCCTGGCAGCGCAGCCACTATGCCCCTGCCAAATCCTGCCCCGGCCCCCAACCCTCCCACTGGCAGGGAGACTGCTCTCCCCAATTAACCCCGTGCAGGGGGGACCCTCGTCCATCTGCGCGCGTGCACCCTCCCACCCTCAAACCGCTCCATCTGCCTCCGTCGCCCCGGTGCTGCGCGGCCGGCTCAGCACCACTCGCACCCTGCCACCGCCTGCCCGCAGGGCCCCGGCTGCCTGCACGCTGGCGTCACTTACGCTCTCTTCGGGTAAATGTTTCCAGTTCTTTTGCAGTCGTAGATGGTGAAATTGGCCCGGATAATGTTTTTGCTGTTGACCCGGAGAGCCGTTTCAACGACCACGTGGTCTGAGAGAATCAAGCCAAAGAATATTGGGTTGCAAGAGCCTCTCGCTTGCGCTCATGCTTAGAGGACAAGACAGACCCTTGGGAAAAGAAGGGCTAAATCTGATTTGTTTTCTCTAGGGCTTCCTCTGAGCTGCATTTCAGAGCTTGGACCATTCATCTTTTGCCCTCTGACTTTCAGCTCTTCCCTCTTAAATCAACGCTTTACATCACCCTCACCAGAAAAGAACATTGCGACTTTCAGCAGAAAATTCCAGCGTGTTGTGCAAGTGTTAATTAGCAGAGTTAATTATTGTCTTCGCTTACAGTTGGTGCTAAATGATATTTTTTTAAAAAAAGTGGTAATTAAAACATGTTAGTTATCATGTTTTAAAACCCCGCTCACTTTCCCCATGACAACAAACCCACAGAGAAGAGTGGAAATCCCTTTTTTGGCTACTTAACATGCTATACTAACTCCCCCTCCCCCCAAAATTGCTTAATTTATTTTTTTTCTTTGCAATTTTGCCATATAAGCACCAGGGACAAGAGACAATGCCTCTTTCAGAATATGTACAATAAATCAGCGCATTGGATTCCAGAAATTCATTTGGACATTGCCGTAACCAACAATACAGAACAGTTAATGATCTCCCATTCTTTGGATAGCTAGGGAGAAAAACAATGCAGCTTTATAAACTTGCCTATGAAAAGTGGGATTTTCAAAAGTACTGGCTAATTCTTCTACTACTGAAGTCAGTCATCTTCAATAGAGCATTCACTCCAGGCTTGAAAGATGAAGATTTAACAAGCACTCAAGTCTGGAATGAAGCATCCAGCTTCTCAGAAGGAGCTGTACAATGGGGCTGTCTCCATCGCTAAGTGGCCACTATCAGATCTGGGCAGCTCGGCCGTCAAGGCTCGGTTGGCTTTAACCAGATCTGTAGGTGCCTGTCACCTCCGGAACGCAGCTCCACCGAGCCTCGAGGCGAGCATCCTGCTTGGTGCCGTCTAAAAACAGGGGCATACTAGACCACCTCAATCTGGCTTTTAATGGTATGAATGAGATGGAGAGTTTCTGAGCTGCCTTTAGGTACCTACTTGCTCTTCTTCCAGAACCTCTCCTGAAAGGTAGAGCATGTTCGGGTGGGAAATTAAACAAAAGCAACTGAAAATAGCAATATAAGTAGCAATATTATTTCCTCAGGGCTAAAGCAATTTTGGTTTAGTACTTATTAAATCTAAACCAGAAGGTCTAACCAGATAAATCTTAATAAAGTAAGTACATGAACTGGCTTTTAAAATCTGATGTTTAAAACAAAAATTGATAGAATTGAAATACTGTCAATTCATTTTAAGATGGTGGAACTCCCACGCTTTAGAGTCATATGCCCTATAAAGCAGAAGCAGCCTGGGTCTTTTTTCCCTGTATGCATTATCTGCACATATGATTGGAGAAAGAAAAAAAGCCTGTGAAAAATCATGTCCATAAAAGTGGTTAGAATGAACTGAGCTTGCTTTCCTCTACGTACCTTGGTCGTCTGGAAATGTTGGGTATTTCTCACGTGGAAGTAAACTGCAATAAATAAATTGGTTTACGTAATCTCCAGCAACTCTGGCTACTGTGTGGATATTGTTTCCATAGTCACATGAAATATTTGTTCCATTCAGGTTTGGGATAGTCCCATTTATTTGTATTATCAGGGCCTATATTTGGACAAAAAAAATAATCAGTTACTATGACAGAAAATTATACTTAGAATTTGTCAACGTTTTACAAGCTTTTCACGAGCTAGTGACTCCAAGTTCACAGATAGCCATTTTCTTTCATTGTTTGCACTGTGAACCCTAAAAGCCCTCTGCATACAAAACCTTGCTTCAGGAGTAAGGGCTCTGTCACCACGGACTCCTGTAGCTGGTGTGTTACCAGCTGGCACGAAAACCCAGCCCAGGGCTTCCCTGGGAGACCACTCGCAGGGAGCAGGACGCAGGGGCTGAGCCCTCCCCGGCTCCCCAGGCTGTCCCCAACCCACGCTGCTTGCACAAGCAGAAAATATTAACCCCTGCTTCTGAGTGCCTGAGCCTCCCAGCTTGCACCAGTCCATACCAGGCACCAGTGACGGGAGGGGTCGAGCTGGTGCTGGGAGGGCTGCTGGGGACCGGCCGCAAGCCAGCGTGCTCCCCCAGCACTCCAGGGCCGAGCGGGCTGGCTGCAGGGGTTTCTTTTCGCCATCAGCCTCCAAAGGGAAGGGACGGGAAGTTTCGCAGAAAGGGAAGGCTTTTGAGGATGGTGACTCAGGAAAATGCACAGCCCACGTGCTCGGCTGGCTTCCCCCACCATCAGCGGAGTGACTCCCTGGGAACCCCGACCCACCACTCCTGCACGGCAGAAGTGGAGCCGGACCGGTGCTAGTGTCCCGTGGGATCCCTCTCCAGCTCTGGGCTGGGCTGTGCTCCAGCCACGGCCTGTTCACGAGCGATTTCCCCATGTTAGGGCTGGTCGAGAACTTTGGCACAGAGGGATTTTTGCCACTGGGAGAGGGTCTGTCTTTAAAGGAAAAGTATTTTGATGAAAACATTTAAAATATAGTTAAAATATTGTTAAAAATAGCAACAATCCAAAACCAGAAAATGAGTTAATTTAGCTGTCTGCAGCTGGTCTTCTGTATTTTGCAATGTTGCAAATCTCTCCAGTGTGTTTAGTGTGGCGGCTCTAGAAGTCCTGTTCACCTCCAGGCTCAGCAGCCGGCATCCCGCTGTCCTGCTGGCTCCCGGTGCCGAGGCGCAGGAGGTCACCTCACGGCACCTTTGAGAACCTTGGCCTGACTCGGTAGTGTACAACAGAGCTCAGCATCCCTGCAAACCATAACTGAGCCACGTGGAGCCACGCTGCAACACCAGAGGAGCATGGATATTTATCAGCCCTGAGAGCAGGTAACGATGCTGCGCATGATTAATTTGGTATTCACATCAAACGCACCGGGTTCTCTTTGTCAATATTAATCTCGGGCTCCAAGATCGTCATGGAAGGGCACTGCTGCACTCCTTCACTTGCGCTTGCCCAGAAGTTGGCCCCTGTGAAGTTCGTGCACTCATGCTGCAGAGAACACCTGTGCAGGGGAACAATTCACGGTTGATTATTTTTAAAACAGGTGATAATAACGTTGACTGCTTGTGACGGAAGATCCTGAGAAAATCCTGTGCCTACATCTTTTTCCTCCATCCAGGCAGCTAAGCCTAAAGCTTTGCTGCTATATTTAAAGTGTCTGCTTGCCATGATAAGAGTGCGTACTCCCACCAGCATCAACAGAGCATCAGGATTTGGGGTAAGTGAGAGCAGGGCAGGCTGAACCCAGAACCAAGGAGGAGAAGGTGACGTTTTGTCTGACTTCTTCAATCTGTAAATGCCGAGTCTAATTTTGTAAATCCTTTTTTGAGTGTTGATTGTCGCCTACTCATAAATAATAACTACAAGGGCAAAAGACATTTACCGGGGTGTTGGCTCTCTCAGTCCCGTGGTTGGATGCCTGCAAGATACGCTTTGCACTTGCAGCTGACTGCAGCATAACAATGCAGCTGCAGTTAAATCCTGGATCTGAAGAGCATCCCAACTGTTTGAGACCAGATGCAACTGTTTTTAAAAGTACGTATTTTGTAAGGAACGGACAAAGACTGATGGTAGTGTGACTGTGTGGAAATATAAAAGACACTAGAAATTCTTGCCTGGGCTTGAGGGCCAAAGCGCACCAGGACACAACCAGCCCTACCTGGTCTCCATCGTGCACCACCCGCAGTAAGCGTCAGCAGCAGCCAGGCACTCCGTGCACGTCGAGTACTGGTTGCAGGCAGCCACCTTCACCCGTGTCATCTGCACGACAACAGCACAACTGCTTCCAAATGTTTTACCGTACCACAGAAACACTCAACCCAACCGGGATGTGCTGGGTATGGCCACGCATAGCCGCACCAGGCTGCTTTACCCATTAGTCTGGACCAAGTCTTACAGAATGGATGATAAGGAGCAGACCCTGGCACCGTCGTCCTCTGCCCCACACCACTCAGAGGCGGGTGCTCTGTGTACGACCAGCCCGCACAGGGACTGGTGCAGGCAGCTGCCCGCTGCCCTGCCGGTGCCCCCAGCAGAGCCCGTCCCAGCCTGGGGGCTGCGTGCCCCAGGGCAGGTGAGGATGCCCAAAGGATGGGCCTTGCTGCCACTGGCAGAGCCGCCCCGTGGGGTGCATGGCAGCACTGAGCTGAGCTGAGCTGCTCCTTTTCAGCCGGCACCTTGGCAATAGATGTGTGATGGTCAGGCTACGGAGAGCGACACCGCACCGCATGTGTCAGATGGAGATGGTTTCACAGCTTGTCCCTCCCTGTGAAAAGCTCTCACTCAGACCTGCAGAAAGCGCCTTTCTAGACAGAGCTGAATGCTATCTGGCTATTCTCAAAACGACCAGAAAGCAAAACCACTCTGGAAACCTTAATTTGTAAAGAAATCAAAGTACCTCTGGGGACTTGCTCAGCAGCAGCAGTTGGAGGGAAAGCATGTGTTTGTTTCTGCTTTTTCCTCCCTCAATTTCTAAATGTTTGGGAAGGAAACTGAGTCATTTGGTACAGTGAGGACTGACAACATGAGGTGCTGAGACCCCTGAGTTCCCACCAGGCGAGCGCACCTTGGACCATGGGCTCCTTGGCCTGACCCCTGCTTTACCTGCAGCACTTGGCTGCTCCCCAGCCCTGTAGTGCTCAGCACCCCCCATCCCCAACCTCACTGAGCTCCCAGGGAGCTTCCCAGGATGCTAATTCCACCAAAGATAACTCATCTGGTTTACTGGAAAAGAAGCAGACAGAGGAGAGCATCACAAGTGCTGCACCGCGTGTCTGATCAATCCCAAATAAGGTGCACAGCCCAGCCTGGGAGCTGAGATGAGACAGTCTGAAACATCAGCTAAAGAGGCATCCCAGGAGGGCTGTGTGAAGTGATAATGACCAACCTGCAGGGAATTAGGGCTTGGAAAACATAAATGCAACATATAACATTTGTGGTTGTGTATCTGTTTTGACAGATTAAAATGTAATTCAGGACAAACCACCAGCGCCTGGAGCGCTCAGTCCTCATCTTCCTTCTCTGCTCCCTTGACGGAGATGAGACCGTCTGTTTCTACCTGCTGCAGCATTCCCAGTCTCCGCAGAGAGTCCTCCTCCCGTCCAGCCCCCCTGCCCGCCAGGCTGAGCAGAAACTTCCCCCAAGGACCATTTCTGACAGGCAGACTTTCTGTCTGTAGCATGTCCTAAAAGCCTTCTTAAAGACTGTGTACCGTTATTTTCAGGTTTCTATTCAGGAGTAACCTCTGCTTATTTCTGCACTCCCGTCAGTGGGGTTGGTTTTGACATCTTTCACTCTTCTTTCTACCTTGCCACCACAAAGACGAAAAGACCTGAAAAGCCGGTCTGCTCGGTGTGACCCCCACCCCATGCAGGAGAATGGACAGGCACAGGTATCCCCCCGGAAAGCCCTCTGACACCCCAGCCAAAGCTCTGAACTTCTTGGCTCTGCCCATTCACATTAAAGTACATTCTATTGGCCCTTCTGGCTCCCAGCTTAACGCTGAATGCTAAATCAAATGCATGATGCTCAAAGTGCTGTTTTGCTGAAGACTAAAGGTCTCACCTGATAAGAGGTCATCAGATAGAGGTATGTGGAATCAGAAGGGTCGAACTGCATGACAGGGTGGACAGGCTCTCCGTAAGCCACCGAAATGGATCTCCTGCTAATAACCTTCATGGTACTGTCCAGATTAATCTGTAGTGAGAAGAAGCCACTCACTGAGACCATTTTTCAAATGCTATGGGGAGAAGATTATTTCTCCTCAGTTATAAACAAGAACCAAAGTGGTGTCTAACAGTGTTCCACATTTTCAAGCACTCTGAATCTCTATGTGCTTCGCAAGCTGCACACACAGAACGTTCCTGAAAAGCCAGCTCTGTGCCACAGGGAAGCCACTCAGTGGTCCAGAGAGCCCAGGCCACGGCCAGGAGCCCTGCTCAGTGATGAACAACCCTCGCAGCCCTCGGTCCCTCTGTTTGAGGGGCCGCCCGGAAAACTTCTAGTCTAAGGCTGTACCCACTGCGTGGCTGTTTCCAGCAGACCACAGCGGTGTTACTCTCGCTTTACTCTAATGTAAGTGGCACCAGCCTTCAGCCCTCATTACATACATATGTGCATTTCTGTTACAAAGAACGTTGCATTTCTAAATCTTAATGAAAACCAGTGAAAATCAGCAACAGGGCTGTACAGGATGGGATGGCATTCCCCGCTCCCTGCATATTTGAAAAGTAAGTGTTCTTATTCCTGGCCAAAAGAAGCTTTTACCCTGCGAACTCCAGAAGACCATGGCAGCTGCCGCACGAGAGCCAAATCCTACCTTGCCTCATGAATCACCAGCTGAAGCGCTGGCAGTGATGGAAGGGGCTGCAAAGCATCAGCCTGCCTTTCAGATCCCAGAATGTCTTGGCATTTGACTTGAAAACTCAGCAAATTAAATGTGGCATTGCTGAGAGGAAATAACAATAGGGCTACACAATTTCGCGTGACAGTCACTTTTCAGCTTAACACAGAAAGGGAGCGAGGAAAATTCCTACCTCCTTAATAGCAAGGGAAGGCAATAATTGTAAGGACCAAGCGTGCCTCTGCTCTCTAAAGTCTGGATTAATTAATTAACATAGGATTAATTCATTCTTACACTGGAGCAGCACCAACATGTCCTAGTAAGATAGGACAAGCTCAAAGCGGAGGGCTTCCCTCTGCTAAGAACTGTATGCAAGCACTGCAAGCCACTATGTAGAAAAAGAGGGGAACTATCAAGATCCCCATTTTAAAAGCTGGCTATCCAGAAGCTAAATAATTTGCCTGGGATCACCCAAGACGTCCATGAACCAAGTCCCGACACCCTCCACTTCAGCTGTGTGACCATCTTCTCTCCCTTCTTGCTGAGATTTTCTCTACGCTTGGCTGTTTCTGGGTGCCTGTCCCTAGGTGCCTCTGCCTCCTGGGCCCGTTTAACCCCACGCTTCCACTGTGCAGGCACTTTCCCTGGGTCTCGGTGAGCTGCAGACCCCGGGGCAGAGCCAGCACAGCAACACAGAGGGGCAGAGACCACCAGTCCTCTCGCCGGAGCAGGGCTGGGACGTGCTGGAGGACACGTGCTGCGCTGGTGCTGGCGAGAGCAGGGTGGGCTGAAGTTCTGGGTAACCCCACCGCAGCACCTTGCCCATAGACTTCCAGACCTGGACACGGGGGGACTGGCCAGAACAGACCCTTCCCACCCCCCGACTCCTTCGAGAGCGCTGCACCCTGGCACACTTTGCCCTGGCCAAGCGCTGGTTTTCCTTTAATGACTGCTGGACGTGGC
This sequence comes from Aramus guarauna, assembly GCA_013400195.1. Lineage (NCBI taxonomy): Eukaryota > Metazoa > Chordata > Aves > Gruiformes > Aramidae > Aramus > Aramus guarauna. Next base: position 499,617 of record VXBL01002132.1, on the reverse strand, counting down.
ACTGACAATGGCCCTCACGAAATGCCCGTCTGCAGCCTATCTGATTAATTCCCTATACATACTCCTGGCAGCCATAATTGCTGCTGGCAGGAGCTGGTCGAACACTATTTCTGCCCCTTTGCTGTCTTTTCTCAGGCAGCAAATCTGAATGATAACTCACGCAAAGTATCTTGTATCCCGTGCCAAATAACAAGGAGCCCCGAAGGTAAAAGGGCTTCTGGTTATGCAGCTGTGTTGCAGAATTAGATTAGAGCTATCTGAGCAAATTACCCCAGCAAAGGGTAGCCAGGAGCCTCTCCCTAATGGAGGCTCAGCAGATAAGGCTGCTTTCTCTGAGATGATAATGGGAGCAGAGCTGTTAATACTGTGTGAACACGGGCTGCGCTGCGTGTGGCATGTGCCTCTCCAGCCCCGTGCACCTGGCCGGGTTGCCAGCTTCCTCCCACCCTCCTGAATTACCTGCCCCTGCGGGCAAAAATCAAAGCAGTGAGTTTCTTTGTGATTGTTCCCACATTTCTGCCAGGAGCACGTGGACACGAGGGAAGAGATTGGATCAGTTTTCTTCTCTCCAAGCATTTTGATCCAATATTCCATATTATGCACCACTCACCCCAGGCTGAGACAAAGCAGGTATCAGCTGTGTCTCTGCTCCAGGGCTCTTTTCCCTTCTCCTCTGTGGACTTTCAATGCTGAGAGTATACCAAACTGTTGTGGCTGGCTGGAATCAAAACTTTCTTTGGCAAACTTCAAGTGCTAAAGTTACTGAAACCTTGGCCTTGCTTCTTGGCTCTGGCGCCAGGGTATCGCATTGCCCTACATTGCCTTTGGCGCATTATTTAAAACAGATACTCCATCAGATGCATGGATTCACACCTGCTTTGGACTCAGCTGTGATGAAGCATCTCTCGGTGATTCCCCTGTCTACACGGAGCCTTCAAAAGCCATCAGCTCGGTGGGAGAATTTATTAGAAGAGCTGTTAATAATTAAATGCTGCACAATAACATTTCCAGCATAGGGTTCATCAAGAACATCCTGCTCACATGGCAGCCTTGAGCAGTAATTAACGGCCACAGTCACCAGGCAGCATATATCGCTGCACAGATTACGGCAGCATCCAATTACTTCTCCATTGCCAAACGAAAGCAGGTGCTCAGACAAACTTGACAACAGACCTTGTCCTCTCTGCAAACCTGAGGTGCTGGAAGGGGAAGCCTCGCCACCCTCCCTGTCCCTCCCAGCCCTGCCTCCCCCGTGTCGGTGCTGCCGGGCTCCACTTGCCTTCAGGAGTCCTCCGCTGGCAGTGCCCAGGAACACGACGGTGTAGTTATTGACGCTGGCGACCGCCACCGCCGTCAGGCCGCTGTAGGTGAACACGGGGGACGCTGTGACGGGGTTCACGATGGCCAGCGGGTGCTGAAGGTGTGCTGCTCCACAGTCCAGCTGCTCCGGCTGCAGCTGCGGAGAGACATGCACGTCAACGGGCTGCAGCAAACACCAGCAGGTCCCCCCCGCCATCACCGCCTCGGGCTCAGTGCGGACAAACCGCTGATGGCCCTGCTGCACCCAGGGCAGTACCGAGTCATGGAATAGGAAAAGGTAACAACTGGTTAACAGGCGAAGGAAGAGCTGTAATAGAGCCTTCTTTCTGCTTGCCAGAGCTACCCTCAGAGCCAAATCCTCACCTCAACACAAAAGTCTGGTGCGACGGTAAAAGGGGAAAAGGGGGTGCCTCCCTCTGCCACCGAAGCAGTCAGAGATCTCTTCTCTGGAAGCCCATCGCCAGCGGGAGCTGTGCCACAGGGGAGGTCTCTCAGCCCGCCAACGACGAGCCCTTCCCAGCGGCCACCTGCCCTTGCAGAGGGAGATGCTCTGCCCACGGGAGGCTGATCCCACACGCTGCCCCAGCGCTGCGACGGGTCCCCCTTCCCATGACGGGTCCCCCTCCCCGTGACGAGTGCCCCTTCCCGCGGGTCGGTGCTCGGGAGCGCACAGAGCTGTGCTCAGCTGGGGCAGCTGCAAGCCCAGCAGCCATTTCTGGCTCCTTCCTTCTCAAACAAAAGGTGAAGCAAAAAGTTTCTCCCATAAAAGAACTCAAAATATTATTTCCCTGCAAGTGAGGAAGTGACTGAGAACAGAGCCAAGGGGTGGGGGTGGGGGAGCTTGCTGGCGACTCTCAGGACTGTAAATCCTGGCTCTGATCTTGCTGCTGTTGCAGTCAACAGCGAAATTTCAACTGGTCTTCCACTGGGACAGGATGGAGGAGCTGCCGAGCGGGAGAAGGCACTGCGCTGCGGGACATGGAGGGAAGAGCAGCAGCTGCAAAACTCTGCCCAGAAACGCTGGAGCCACCGACCCCATCCAGCCTCAGCCCACAGCCGCTCGCTGTGGCCTCGGGAGCAAGTACAGGCTGTGCCCTGTGCCCAAGACCACAAGATGTTCATTATTTGCCTCTGGCTTCTGCTTTCAAGCTGTTCCTTGAAACACTGGGGGAGCAGGAACTGCCTTTGCTACAGAAAAGTTAAATTCGAGACAGCAGGCGCTGCAGCTCGAGCGGGTACTGCCGTGGTGAGCGGCACTGCCGGGACTGGCCCCAGCGGACGAGCCGCCCGGTGCGAGGGTGGCAACGGGGGTCACGGGGCCGGCATCAAGGCTCCCATGTCGATTCGCTATCAGGTGCCACGGGGCGAAGGCAGAGGACGGTTGTTAAGGACTCCTCATCTGTGAGCCTTGTCTGTGAGCAGGCATTTGGCCCAAAGCAAGACAACAGACTTCACCATCCTGTGCTAAATTAATTAGCACAGTTGCTGCATGACAGCAGCATTTGCAAACGGGACTGATGCCTCGTATTGCTTCTGCCCTGCCGAGATGCACCCAAGATTTATAACCACTCTCACCCTAAATCCCCAGAGACTGTCCTTACAACTTCTGCTCAGACAATGTGGATGGATTCAACAATGTCTGAACACCACAACAGTCTCGCTGCCAACAATTTACCTGCTGTCACTCCCGCGGCAGCTTTTATGAAGTGCTGTGGGTGCAGCCGAAGCCGTTCAAATGACGAGCATGTTTCAAGGGCCATTACCACATCATCCACAGTGTCATTTCAGGCTCATCTTAAGAGAAGCCGCAATCGCGCTGTCACCCTTCCTGGGTGCGGGCATGCAGCTGCAGGGCTGACGTGCCGACAACTGCCGGCATTTGCAGGCTGCCTGAAAGCACACCAAATTAAGGCCCTGATTGCAGGAAGCGCTTACACAAAACTCCAGACAGGAGACCACTGGCGGACTGCAACCCACACCCCTAAAACTAAGCACATTTTACGCCTTGCTGAACTCAGCCATAACATGGATATTTCTTCCAAAATAATCGTCAGGAGTGCTAATTTAAGCAGAACAAATGCAGGGATTTGAGGCTGTATCCATTAAGAAACTGGACCACGTGCTTCCACCAGGCAGGAGAAGTTGACAACCAGCCTGTTTAGCACAGTCCCCTCTCCCTGGGCCGAGTGCTCCAGGGCCTGTATTTTAATTCCCTTATTATCATTACTATTTCATTAATGGAACCAGACTAAATCTTCTGCACTCCCCTCACTCCAGACGGTTTAGAAGATTAGAAAAATCTTCAGGCTTTGCAGCGAGAGCAGGAGACCCAGGCAGGACCACCCCCCCGCTCCGAGCCCGGTTTGGGGTGCACGTCCCACCTTCTGCCTGTCTGCCCTCCCAGCCACAACCACGTCCGGGGCTGGTGCCACACGACAGCAACACATCCCTGGACAAAAACGGCAAAGAAACTCGCTGAAACCCAGAACGTACACGCAGCAACTGGGTTGTATCTCCGGGAGCGAGGGACGGCATCCCCTCGCGGGGCGAGGAAAGAAGCCCCTGCCAGACCACCACAGGGACGGTGACCCCTCTGCAGCAGCCGGGGGCCGGTCCGTGGGGGGACTGTCGGTGTGGGGACCGCAGGCAGTGGCACTGCCCCCTCCTCCTCTTTGCACGGGAGAAGACAGCAGCAAACCCCAGCGGGCTGGGGGTGAACTGGAGGTGCCCACCAGCTCTCAGCCTTTTGTAGCAGCTGGTCAGCAAACAGCACCAGCTTCCCAAGTACCTGCTCCCACCACAGACCCGCGGCATCCTCTGCACAACGGCACACGCAGCAGACAATCCTCTTCTGCAGAACACCTCGTGCCCCTGCCCAGAGGGACAGTGCCGCTCCAGAGGCACTCAGGGCTCGTTTCCCCGCTGCTGGACCAGTGCAAACGTGCTGCCACAAACGGCAGACTGGGTCCTCTCCACCAAACCACCCTGATCTCGGTCACCTGCGCCCCGGCAGACACCAGACCCCGCATCCGCTGGTGCTGCCGGTCGCATCAGCCGTGAAGTAACAGAGACTGATTTGAAAAACTTCCTCTGCTAAAGCGCGTGCCAAGCAGGAGGCAACGCGCTCAGCGCTGCAGCTTGGTTCACATGGGACCGAGCCGAAAGGATCAAGTGTTGTGGATGCAAGTGACTGTGCTAAACGCATTTTGCAGTTTTATGGCATTTCATGCTATTAAAAAATAAAATCACAGCCCAAAGTCTTAAGTGTGCATGTTTCCCCCTGTAACTGGGCAACACAACTTTTTTGTACCATACAAAGGATACGACAAGCCATTCCTGCTTCTGATTTAATGGTCCCTTCCATTCACAGCCAGACCATAACAAACTTGGGTTTATTTATTTGTCTTGGGGATGATTATCCCAGCCCCTCTTCACTACTCTTTACCAATACTAACCACCTGAAGCTCGCAAGGCTCCTTCCTGCTGGGAAACTGAGGCACAGAGGCACCGCAGGCCGCCGGGGAGCTGGAGGGATGCTCAGCACCTCGTCTCCGTGGCAGCGGCCTGGGGAGCTGGTACCCACATTTTCCTGCAGCTGCTCCGCCGCCTCCCAGCCCGAGGGACGCAGCCCTTTCTTCTCACAGGTGGCTGAAATCACGGGAAGTTCCTTATCTGCTGTCCCTGCCTGCTGATAAATCACGCATTTCAGAGCTAGTATCAGTGCAAAGTGTTTTCCACAGTAAACAGGATGTAACTATTCTAACGCGGGCCAAGCTTTATTTTGGCCGCACACATCCTTCCTCTGAAACACCTTTCTTTAAATGACATCAGTTCTTCCGACGGACAGGCAGGAGGAGACATATGGTGTTTCCCTCTCTCAGGTCCCAGGGTGGGGTGACACTGTGCTGCTGCTGTCCGCACACCACAGCACCGAGGGGACATCTCAACTCTGTCACGTTACAGTAAACAGGATACGGCCGAGTCACATCCTTCTGCAGGCACCAGGGAATCACTGCAGCTTGGGCAATCGCACTTAAAGGTTGTGCTAAAAGGATTTCTCCATGCGGAATGGGTTAAATCTCGCTCCAGCTTCAATCAAACTGTCCTACCTTGAAGTGAGGAAAGCATAAATGTTTTCTTCCAAAACCAATCTCTTTCTATCATCTGCATTTTAAAACAACCCCGTGGGCATTTACTGTATTGCCACTATTTTTCTGCTACTGGATACTCAGTAGTTCATGGAAATATTGGGTGAGTCCAGATTTGAACCCTTCTGCACCCAAAACATTTGACTCCGCCACTTTCATGATAACAAAGAGCCACCTCGGGTGCAAGCTGGAGACAACCCACAACCGGCACCGGCCGAGCAGCACTGCTGTCACCCCAAGCACTTGCAAGGAGGCGTACTCGGTATTTCTGTAAAATTTCACAAGTGATGCAAATTAATTCAAACCAAGGAGCCACATCTAAGAGGAGGGTTAGTCAGATTAACCCCTGAGCGTGATTGCAAAAAACAAAGCAGGACAGAGATAAAAGATTTCCAGCCACATCACAGCTCAAGAGTTCAGCTATTTTCATGGTGCAAGTTCGGTTCTTTATCCCAGCCCAAAAAAGAGCAGAAAAAGTGATTTCCCAGAATTTCCATTACAGCTCCCCAGCCCTGGGCGCTGCGCCCCAGCAGCAGGCACGCAGGATGTCCCCTCGGGAAGGAAGTCTGCTGGAAACAGAAGGAGGAAGAGGAGTGGTGAGGCAGCACTCAGGAAAACCATGAAACGTACTGATTTCTGCATCCTGTGTTTGTGACCTTAAAAATAGTTCTTAAGCAAAGATGGAGTTTATTTCTGAATCAAAAGCAGGCGGCAGTTCAGAAAAAAAGCCCTGCAGCTTTTGCTTTCAGCAAGGCTTTTCTGACTCCAGTGCAGCGGGTCTGAAAGCTTCGCAGAGCAGCAATAAGTGGAAAGGGAGTCCGGCCCCTTTCATGCGTCGTATCAGAGCGGATTAAAGTGTTGGCTTCTAGCATGCCTGGAGTCCTGGGAAAATGACACAGCCAGCATCCGATAATCCGCTCCAAACTTGTTGATTTGTGGGACTTAGCCATCGTCTTCATAGGCTCAAAATTTGGCAGTTGCTCCCACACAACTGACATTTTCAGGCCATTAAAGTCTGTGATAAAAAGGCTCTAGTTTTATCTCTTGCCTTCCTTAACGTAAACCATTAGGCTTTTATTAACATTAGGTATGACTCAGGGAAACCTCTGATTGCAGAAAGAATATTCAAAATAATTCGGATACTGTCTGAAGAGAATAGCAGGACACAGACTCAAAGTTGAACAGTAGGGAGAGGCTAAAATCCAACATGGAAATATTGCATAGACACCGTAGGAAAACGAGCAAAGCGGGAGATGGTGGCAAGCCGGCCCGGCTGCATTACGAAAACAGAAAGTACAAGCCCTCCTCTGTGTCGGGCAGAGCCCAGACTGGCCACGAAACCCTGCCCAGGCAGAGCCCATTCATCCCAGAGCCCCCCCGTGCTCCCAGCAGTTTGTACACACAATCACGCGTTTATCTGCTGGAGCGTCACAACCAGAGCTGTCAAAAACGGGCTTTTTGGGATGCCTGGAGGAAAATGTCATCCTCAGAAGAGGACTCTACTGTTAAGGCACTTGAGACGTTAAGCAGTCTCTAATTGTAGTGCTGCTGCAAGGGCAGGCATTATCACAGAGCTCCTCTAACTTCCCATTGTATTTTTTAGGCAATGGGAGGCAAATCAATGTGCACTCTTAGCCAGTGGAGGCACTCAGGCTGAGAACCTCTGATAAAATGAATCTTGCTGAATTTTTCTCGCAAATCATCCACACAAAGCAATCAGCACCCTCACAGCACAAAAAAAAGGCTTAAAATGAGATTTGCACCCTGGTTTCACTGTTTACTTAGACCACAAGTTTCTTGAGTGAGGAAGTGGCGGTTTTGCTGCGTTTTGCACGTTTGCACAGTGCCAGCCCCGACCCACAGTGCTCTGCAAGCCACCAAGTGACACCAGCAACGGGCTGTCCCAACATCCATCTGCTCTCAGTGGCAACCTGGACCGCATCCTGCCCACGGGGAGCCACGGGCCACGGCTCCACGACACCGGCAACTTTTCCAGCTGGCTGGGGACAGAGTCCTGGGGCTAAATCAGCACTGCCCAACCAATGCTGGGGGGCCCGTCAACGTCCACAGGACCTGCCCAGACGCTCCCCTGAGTGCGCACAATTGCCGCTCAGCAGCAGCAGCCCTTGGGACCTCTCCTGCAAGCTCCGTGTTGGTTCACGCCCTGGGAAACCGCAACGATCCACGTGCAGCCCCGTGTGCCTTGCCCCCACACAGGACAGCTGGGACGACTATCATCTCCAGCCCCGAACTGGGAAAGTTAATGTCTTGATGAAGAGGAGTAATTGCTAACAAAAACCTACCACCAGATTCCCTCTGTCAAACCCCCACGAAGCACCGCTCCCGGCCACACGCGCATCCACTGCACCACAGCAGCAGAGCCGCATCGGCCGCGCTGAGAGAAAAATGACGGTGTCAGAGCACCCGTTCCTCCCTCCACCGCAGACAAATGTCACCCCCGTGCCAAAAATCATTCCTTCACCTTCTGCAGAGCTCCTGATGCCTGCCCATTTTTTCAGCCTCTTATCTTTATTTCTATTTTACAGGAAAGCTTTTCCCGCCCTCCCATCTCATAAAACTCATTCTTCCCTCTCCCTGCTCTCGACTCCAACCCTTTTCTTTCCTGCCAGCTCCTAACATTCACTCTCAGCAGCTCCTCGTGGGACGTTCACCCGATCAAAATGACGGAGGAATTCAGGCTTGTGTCCCTCACACGAAGTGAGCGGAGCGAACTGGGAGGAAGCCCAGCGAGCGCAGAGCGATGGCTGTCGGGGAAGGCAGGGTGCCGCAAACGCTCTGCAGACAAGTGGTTCTCCTGGGACTTTTCATCTCCTTAGACCTGTTCTGTGCCGCACAAGAATGACTCAGGAACCTGCACAACTGGGGGCACGAGATGCCCGGCAGCCCGGGGTGCCCGTGCCACTCGTCCTGCCCTTCGCTGTTTTGGGCAACGGTTGAGGTGCTCAGCCTTTACAAGGTGACGGGCTCGGCAGACCACGTGCTTGAAGCCAGACTCAGGGCCTGAGCTGACCCGACAGGCTGAGCCCACCAGCCCCCTGAAAGCAAATGAGAAACCGTTTTCAGTGGGTTTGCAAAGACAGACCTCCAGCCAGCCCAAGGCCAAGCCTGGGTCAGGCCAAACCGCTGCATCTAAGCGGCAGCAGCCACATTCGCCTCCGCCGCAGCCCTCAAACCACCAGAGGTGAGGCGGTTTGAAACACCAGAAGATGCTCTCAGCGCTGTGTCTCATCTCAGAGAGTGAAACTCAAGTTCCGGCTGCTGTTCCTGCAGCAGCAGCCCCGGGCAGACCTCACGTATGGCTGCTCAGCTGCTGCCTGCAAGAGCCTGTCTCGGAGGGAAGACGCAGGTGAGTCAAGACTGGGACAGGACCAGGGAACGGCTGGGATTTACGCAAAACCAGTCAGCTGGCAACAGTGAGGCCAAAGCCCAACAACAGCTTGAACAAACACAGGCTTCCTGCAACCATCCATCTTCTGCTGTGTCACTTCGGGTGCAGGAGGAAAGGGTGGGGTGTCCCCAACAGGAGCCTTCCTCGGGGTGTCAGGGAGGACACAAGAGCTCTGAGGCATCCCCAGAGTCTCCAGCCTCAGCGCCAGCAGCAGCACCCACTCGGGACGCCTAGACAGCGTGATTACCCCCTTGGTCTCCTCCGCCACCTCCTGCTGCAGGAACCGGCCAGACTCACGGCCATCCATCACTCTGCAAGTCCCAACCCCGTTGTGCTGACCCCGAGGCTGAGCTACTGGTAAAGAAAGCCGAGGGCAGTGTTGACAGGAGCCTGGCAGGACCTGCTCTGCACAGCCCTCCCCCCAAACACCTCCCCCCTGGCCTGGGCAGCCCTGGCATGGGTCTCCCTTCCTCGCCCCGCACAAGCCGGGGGTCCGGCACACACCGGGGCTTCACTCTGCAGGGAGCTGAAGCAGCACGTGCGACTGCACGGGGAACTGCTCAAAGCAGAGAAATGTAAAAAAGTAGCAGTCTTTTAACTGAAATTGCACATCCTTCATGCCGCCAGGAAGACTGGTCAAGCTTATTATGTTAGCCTTCATCCTGTATTAAATACAGTACTTCAGATTATACAATCAAATCCCCCGGGAATGGGCAGGCAGAGGGATTAATGAACAACAGGCTCCAAAGGGGTTATCATAGTCAAAATAGCATGCATTTAAGCAGCAAGAGTTTGTATGTCCTTTAAATTCACCCCCATTGGAAACACAGCTCCTATGCCCCTCTCCCCAGGCACAAGGAGCAGAGCGGATCAGCCGAGTGCGTCTCATCCCAAGGACGCTCGTGCTGCTCTGAAAGCCGAACTAACGTGTCCCCCTCAAAACGGTCTGGAGTAAGGCGCCTGATTTATTCAGGCTGTATTTTCTTAACTGCCCTTTCCTTGGAAGAGCCTCCCCTTTCACCACTCAAGCTGTGTTTCTCATTTATGTTGAGCTTTGGCTTCAGTAACCAATCTCAAACTATTCAAACTCCTTCCCACAGGGAGGAGTCCTGGGTGAACCGTGAGTTTGGCTCCTCAGTCTTTAGGGGTTATTTTTTACTATTGCTACTGCTAACACTTAGCACTTTACATGCTCAAAGTGCTCTGAAGGCATATCTCTGCAATTCTGAGCTGAAAAAAGCATCCATTAAAGTAACAACTTCTTACCTAACATAACTGGTCTTTTGCATGTGTCAGTTCAAATCTGCTTCATTTAGCAATAGTTTATAGTAAATGTTTTCCCTGTATTTTCCTCATTAGTTCTGCAGAATCAATTAAGCTCTGAGATAATGAGCAGAACTCTACTCTTCTTTTACGCATCCTTAGTAAAACCTGCCTCTGAACAGCAGCGCTGCTCCACACTGCCACGCCACCGAGGCATCCGCCATGGGTACCACCGCGTGCATCGCCTGCTCAGCAGCCTCGGCACAGCATCCAGAAACAAAACATCACCGCTTGCTCCCGGCACCCAGCCTGCTGTGGTAGCGTGCCTTGGGAAGCTTAAAGAGCACCTTTTTGCTCATTAACAAAGCACTCTAAACACAGAAGCGACCAGGGCACAAAGATGTGGTCTATGACAGATACACTGCCTCCTCAGCTCACAGGTTTACCCTTCCTCCACTCTAAGGCATGAGAAAGAGACCTCTGCGCTCATTTTGGGGGACTGAGAAAATTAAACAGGTTAAATGGATGGTTATGGTAAGTGTGAAGAAAGCAAGGTGTGAGCACAGGCTGCCCCAACCTGCGGCCAGCCCTCGGACTCGCACACCGAGTCTCCTCTTGCAGGCGGCACCTGTACAAAGCAAAAGAGATTCTCCAGGCATCTCTCAGAAAGCACTGTGCTTGTTGACTTGCCAGTATTGCATCTCTACAGCTTCTTCTTCAGCAGTCCTCCCTCCTCACCTCACCCTCCCAACTAGGAAATTAGGATCAGCAGAATAATTTAAAAATTTGTTAAAAATCAGTGGTCCTACTGCATTCAGCAACTGAGCACCTCTCTTATTTGGTTGGTTAAAGTATAGAAGGCTTTCCTTTTCTGTACTATTTTATATTTGTCTCGCCTGTCTTCAAGATTTGCAGAAACTGACGTTTCCAAAGCTGTTTGGAAAGATCCACTGCGCTTTGCACCTTGCTGTGTTACCAAATCTCAGCAAAGCATGACCCTACAGTTAGGTGAGCTCAGGAACATAACATTGCAACCCCAGCTCCTCCCCAAAGCTTGAAACCTTTCTTCAGCAGCTTATTTGACAGTGGCCAAGTAGCCTTTCTGTGTTCAGGGAGCCCCAGGGCGTCGAGGTGGCCAGCAGACTGTCTGGAGGGCTCTCCCGGCAGGGGGAATCCCAGGAGGGATACGCGGGGACTTCCACCCATCCCAGCCTTTCACCATGTGGCGCACCCCAGGGACATGCGTGATTCAAACCAAACAAAAAAGTGCGATGAGGAAATCATCTGCATCAGTTGCTCTCCAGATGCGGATGTCTGTCCCCTCAAGCAGAGATTTAGCCACAACTTCCTTCCCATTTAATGACCTGCCACACCGACTGCCTAAAGCCTGACCTGAGCCCGCTGCCTGCCTGAGCCGGTTCCCAGACTGGGGTGGTGGTCCACCGCTCTCCGAGGAACCACATGCACCTTGATCAATACCTTGATCTATATGATATCCCGAAGGATGACAGGGACTCACAAGTCTAAACAGCTTTGGAAACTGCTACTTTATATTACATTAAAAAAACCCGTCATCTTTCACATCTCCCCTTCTTCATCAAGTGCTGTCATACCATAAACTTTTCCCAACTCCTCCTAAAAAGATCACTCTACACACAGCGGATTTCTAGAACATTCCAGGTTTTCAATGGCCCCTTTTAATTAGGCAATCCACCAGAGATGGCTTTTGGCCACTAGCAGCTCACAACTCGTTAAATGTTGGCAGCGGTCAGCAGACAGTGGGATGAACATCTAATAGCCAAAGGGGTTTTGCTCCAGAAGGGAGCAGCACGAAGCAGCGTAATACTTTAAACAGAGATGAGTCAGAAACAGGAAGACAAGTTCCAAATTTCCTTCAAATGATAGAGGGATGTATTTGCAAAATCCAAACTTTCAGGCAATTTTGCTTCTGACTTAGAATCAAAAGATTTGTATTCCAGTGCCACTTGCAATGCATGAACTGCGTAAATCTTGTAAGAACAGTGATCCTCCAATGGTTCGGACCCAAAAAATGGGCCGCCTTGTTCCAGCAGCTGGTCCTGCCTGGCCAGACCGCTGCTGCCCAACAGCAGCTGCTTCGCACTGTCTGCACCGCTGGCACAGCGGCCAGCACAGCTTTGGGGGCCACAGATCCAAATGCGACCTTGCAACTTTGCTGAAGCCTAAGACTTGAATTGGGGTTTGTGCCCCGGACTCGAGCAGCCCCACCATGAGCCCCGAGCTCCCTCTGGGTCCTGCAGCTCCCATGGCCGCTGCTCGCCCGTGTGGCAGCACCCTTGGGAGCACGGCAGCAAACCCGGGGACTGTGACTCTGGCCGTGCTGCCTTCAGAGGAGGGAGCAGCAGAATGAGAGCCCCAGTACGGAAAAAAGCCTGGATATCGAAGTTAACCCCTATCCTGTTGCCCACCTGAGAAACACCCCAAAGCAATGTGCCTCTTGTCCCCACCCCGGCCTGCAAGGCTGTGCTTATCCGTAGGTCCCTTCCTCTGAAAAACAACGCATCTTGAACCGCAGAGCAAGGCACAGGGGCTGGCAACAGCAGATCGGCTTTGCTCAGACCATGAGCCACCACTGCTGCACCCCGACGCTGCAGGATGCCACAGCCCCCGTGCCCCCCATCCCTGGGGACGACCCGATGCCAACCCCCAGCACCGATCTGCGTGAGGAGCCAGCGTACGCTCCCCACGCTGGACAAGCCCCGCTGACAGTGCGTAACGAGGCAAAATCATCACAGGCTTTGATATCAGCCCTGCTCATCAGCACACCACATCTAACGGGCTCATCTGGGCTCTGTCTGATATGTATGGGCCTTCTCGGGAGCGAGCCGTCCCACGCCCCCGCCGGCCTCGCTCTGCCGGAGCGGCGGCTGCCAGCAGAGCTGCTATCCAGATGTTAGAAATTAGTACTGCTCCCTCTGCTCAAAAATGTCAATAAATTCTATGGGTCTCTCAAAGTGGGAGATTGCCGTAGACAGTCTGCCACCTCCTCCACTTGCTGCAAGGTGTTAGATCCCAACTTGAAAAGAAAACAACAACTTGCAATCATTTCTTTACCAACTCAACCAGAAAGGGGGGGAAAAGGGGGGGGGGAAGAAAAAAACCAATCCCTCCTACAGATGCAGGGGTCAGCTCACGCCCCCGCCATGCCGTGCCCCTGGGTACGTGTGCGGGGGACAGTGACACAGCAGCACTCCTGCACTCAGGACCTCAGTTCGAATCCTGATGCTGTCACCCATCTGATCAATGACAAGGCATCAGTCAGGCAGTCTCTTACCACCTACATCCCCCCCGTGAAAAGAGGGCAATAACACTCCCCTGGCACAGACTGGTGCACTGTACCAAGGGTTCACGACGACAAACAGATCTGTGAGTGCACGGAGCTGCAGCAACCCACCGGCACAGCCCCGGTGCCGGGGGCACAGCACAGGCGGTAATGCCTCCGGGTGTCAGCCACGTGCCCCTCACCGTGGAGCCATTTCTTCCTCCTGGTCAAGAACCCTGACCCCCGTCCATCACCTCCTCAGTACAAACGAGCGGTCACACGCTTGTGCACACAGTCCCTGCAGCTGGGGAGCCCTCGGCCGCAACAAGAGACCCCTCGCACGTGCCGTGCACGAGCCTGAGCTGGGAGGTACGGCCGCACTGCTGTAGGTAGCGTGTGGTGGTGCTCAGGTGGTTATAATTGATTGTTTCCAACCGCTGCTGGTTCAGGCTTGCCCCGTGTTTGCATTAAATTACCACAGCCAGGGGCTCAGACCTATTAAGTTTCCAACAACTTGCTGGAAGAGGTCATCAGACCAGAGTATCACAACGGTGCAGTTGCCTGCAAGTTTGAATAGACGCCTACTGGGATTTACAAGGCGCAGTGAGGGGTTTTTACAGCACCCCCAGGCACTCGTCCACATCTCTAGGTGCTTTATTCACCTCTCCAGGTGCCCTCAGCCCCACCAATCTTCTCTCTCAATCACTATAAAACAGACTTTGAAAAAAATCAGAAAAGAGATGGCTAATCCCTTCATTTCCACACACCGAGACCCTGCAGCCAAGCGAGCACCTGCCGGGGCTCCGGGGGAGCAGGTTCACATTCACGCATGGGAGCCAAACGCCTGCCCTAGAAAACATCGGGGGCTACACAAACAAAAGTGGTTGAAAACCCCTGAATAAAGAGACTGCTGCCGAGGTACGATCACCACCTCCATACGATGGTACGAGCACCTCTCCAGAGTGTTCCAGCGTCCTCCCAGCCATGATGTGCCTTCCACGTGCAGCACTGGACTTGGCCAAAATGATCCTTTTCCTGTCTCCCATCTAAGCCATTCTTTAGTTACAAGATACGTGGTGAGCTCAACGGATCAAAGTTAGTCTGACTGTCTAGCTACTGAGAATGACAAGGTCTGTGCAGCCAGCTGTGGTTACGGCTCTCCAGAGACCCGAGGGGGTGGCTCTGACCCCCTCTGCAAAGGGGCCCGGCCAGCCAGCACCAGCCGGCAGCACGAGCCCAGTGCTCCGGGAGCAGGCGGGTGCTTTGCCGCGGCCATGAGCCACTTTCTGTTCTCTCACCTAAAGCAGCACAACTTCTGGTTTCCAGGCACGGGAACTTCTGCCACTTCAACCAAATTTCCCTTTGCAATCTGGGATCTGTTTGAGCTTGAGATGCAAAGCAGGGGCGAGCCCCGGGGCCCCGAGGAGCCGCGTTCCCACCACCCACCTTCGGCTTGGGGGCACCGAGCCGCTCCCCAGGAGACTCCCCTGCGCGGCACAAAGCAGGGGTGCTGGCCGGCCCTCAGCAGCAGGAAAGCCCCCGGGCGCAGGCAGCCCACGGAGCTGAGCCTGCCTTCCCAGGAAGGACGAGATTCACACGGCTCCTGCTCTCTGCTCCCAGCTGTCTGCGTGTGCCTTGACTGCAAGCAGAAGGTCGTATTTCCACATGAATCCCCAAAGAAACATACCCAACAGTTGGCCACAACTCACTAATACCCGGTGAGACACAGAGCAGGTACGCAGTATTCGGATCAGGGTCCAAAGTCTTGCAAAGCCTGGCAAAGCTCAGGCTGTAGCAAGAGACTCTCATCCGGGGCATCCCGGGTCCTGCTGGCCCCTCCGTGGGCAGACAGGCTCCTCGCCGCCCTGCCCTCGGATGGCAGCTTGGAGGGACACCAACCTCCCACTGCTTGTAAAACAACATCCAGAAGGAAAATGGATTATGGCGATACAACGGCACAGTGCAGCTTTGGGGTAACGGGGCATTTGCACCTTCAGATGGTGGCTAGCAACTCCAAACACAATGCGTTCTGTGAAAAGCAGAAATTGTCTGCTACAAAAACTCCTGCCTCATTTTTAATGTACAAATTAAGTGTAAATTCCTAGTTTCCTTTCTGTGGCTAATCCTCTGGATTTATTTGAGTAGATGTAAGGTTAGAGCACATTTATTTTCATGTTTGAAATTTCTAAATTAGTATAAACCAGCACTTCAAAGTAACTCGGCTCCTATAAAACCCAATCCCAGGGAGATGCCACAGTATATTTGGACAGTAAGTAGATGCTTTGTCATATTCCCACGTGTATGTGAGTTTTTTCTTTGGGAACATTTTCTGACTGGTTTCAAACCACATTTCCATGCCCAAGCATACATGTACTAGGACTGTTTATACAGTCTACCCAAGGAGTTCGTTTTATTTAACAACCCGTTATAGTAAAGCTCACTGGTGGGTATCTCATCATTACGCCACAAAACACTGTGCTCAATGAGCAGGCAGGATCTGACACAAAGCCACAAGAGCCAGAAACTTGAGAATTAATGCTGAAATGCATCATTATCCCATGCCACCGTGCCTATGTTTTTCAGCACAGGAAACAAATCGGATTTTCAGCCTTTTTTGAGTTTCAGACTCCAAAATATTTCCCAGGAGAGATGCAGATCCTTGGCTAGCAAGTCTAAGTCTAATGAATACAAGTCAGCTTTCCCTAGCTACCTCTCAGGGAGTTTTTAGAACAAGAGCATGAGGCTCGGTGCAGAAATCACAGAAGACACGAAGAGGAGTCCGGCATAGCTGGGAGTGTGGGTTGGGGTTACCAGCTCAGCTCTTCCCCAAACGTGCTTGTTCCTCAGGCGGTGCGTTTTATTTTGTGTTAAACTTGGACCTCCATGTTGGCCAATGTCTGGACACGCAGGGTGGGAAGGTTTGTAGAGTTCCCTGCAAATCCACATTTGCTTGCCCTTCTGCTGTGACCGTGGCTGCTGTGACCGTGGGCTGACTGTGCGGGGCTGGGACCGGCCAGCAGCCGTCCTCATTTCCCTGGCCAAAAACGCAGCTGCTGGTTGGAGCAGCACAAAGGTGTCTGGTCTGTCCCTGAACTCCAGCCCGAGATGGGGCTGTGATGAGAGGATGCAATGGGGCTTCTCTCCAGTGGGACGTGGCACTGACACAGTGCGGCCGCTTGAGCCGCAGAAACAGCCATACCTTTATTTTCAGCGGCGCTGGGGGGAAGGCAGCGGGCCAGCCGCGAAGCCAGGGACGGGGTCTTGCCTGGTCTGCTTTCACAAGGGCTCTGGCATACTGCAGCTGCACCGTGCTCCAGCCATGCAGCCGGCTGACCTTCAAGCCTACCGGGCTGCAATCCTGCTGGGGCTGAATAGTTCAAATATGAAGTAAACCCACTCACTGTCCTCGGGATTTGATAAGCTCTGTCAGCACATTGCTGCAAATGACGTTAAAAACAGTCTGCTACAGAGAGCTCATACTCCTCTTCTCTCCTAGGAGCTCGGGTCCACATTCCACCCGGGCTTTGAGTGGGCAACACACAGCAGTGACTCCATGTGAGTATTTCATTTTAACTGCATGTTTTACAAAGACAGCCCAGTATTTGACACAAAATTCATTATAAAAAGCTATTTCTGTTGAGGGAAAGCAATCTTAACACTCACCCACTCACTCTTGGTACAAGAACCCAATCAAACTAAATCCTTCCCTAATACATCCTCCTTCCCTAAGCTGCCGCTGCAAATTCACCTCCTTGGTAAGTGACTTTTCAACAGCGCTCTTTGAGAACAACCAACCAGCCTCCACTCCTGACCCAGACCATCCTTCTCTGTACATTTTCTCCACGTCTCACAAAGCCATTACGCTTAATTGCAAGTTATCTCCCTTCAAAGCAACGAGCCCATTCCCAGGCCAAGCTTGCGACTCCCCTTGCCCAGCGGTGGGGACACAGGCCAACCTCGGCCAGCCAGCAGAGATGTGCCGTCCCCAGGTCCACCTGCCCTTCGCAGCCCCTTGCGTGGCTGGTCCCACAGCGGTCACAGCAGGAGCCAAACAAGCGGCTGCCACCACACCGACCACACCGGCTTCAGAGCGCTCCCCTGCATGGGGACAAAGCCCCTCTGTTCAGCACCAGCCTCCCGTTGGAGCTCTTGTCATGCCACTGAGGGGTAACGAGCCTGGCCCCTCACCAGCGCGTGCTGCCGCAGCGGTGCCGCAGGGACAGCCGGCGACGACCGGCGTGCTGAGGGCCTGCTCCCGAAACCCATCACTGGTGGCCAGGTGCTGCAGCTCCCTGGCTGAGTCACAGCCGAGTGCTGCAGGAGAGGAGCATTCAATTAGACAGAACAGCACACAAGGGGGCAATGATTTTCCTTTCACACCGCATTACGCCTAACAGTCCGTGCTCCCTATTTGTAACAACCGACTACTTCAGCCGAACGTGCACTCGGAATGAATCAGGCCATCATTAGGTTTTTATTTTTTCTTCCAGAAGGAGCTTAAAACCTAGTCCACAGGAAGAGCTAATGAACCACAATTTTGCTAATACCGGAGCACCTATCAGTGATGCATAGGCAAAAGAAAACCTGCGAACCCACTAACGGGTGGAGAAATGGAGCTCATAATGGGAAGGCAGCTAGATGCTGATCTGCTCCACCAAACCAGCTGCTGCTTTAATACATTTTCCTGCTGCGTTCCCAGAGCTGGGATACAAAATGTATTAGAGTATTTCATCGTCTTGAAGGTGGAAATTGATGTTAGCTTTTTGCAGCACAAAGAAACACAATATTACAACTCTTCTCTTGACACTGCCACTGTGGGACTTGAAAACGAAAACAGCTTGTTAACTTGTTGGCAATTCTAATGATTAAGTAAAAGGCAAAAAAAAATGAAAGGCTCTCCTTCTGACTGGTAGGAAGGCTTCCCAGCAGGTTTGGTCAGTGGTTTTAGAAGAATATGCTTCAAATAAATGGGAAGCATAGAAATATTAGGCATGAACAAATATTAATGGTATGCTTCATTTATATCCCGCTGCACTTGACATCAAAGCATCTCAAAGCAGCTTTAGAAATGCAATCTTATGCCTCATGTCAGTTAGGTTTCTGAATAATAGTAATAAATATAGGAGTGTGTGAAAAATCAAGAAACTGAGGCACCTAGGGTTAAATGACTGGTTCAAGGTCAGCAACACAGCAGCAGTGTCAGTCGGGACTAGAACCTGGTTTTCCCCATCCACCCTATATAACCACCAACCATACTGCTGTCTCCATGTAAACAAATTTTCTTGCAGCCTGATCGTGCCACAACAGCAAACATGGAGGGTTTCTACTGACTTCTGTAGGATTGGAGAGGCTCAGCGATTTCTTGGTTGCTCCTCTGAACCTCACATCCCTTATCGCTTACCCCTTCATGAACACAGCCAACCTTCACGGACTGCCTTTGTGGCATCAGCTGACAACACACTGCTCCCCTACCCAGGGAGCACTCCGAGAGGAGGACTGCTACCAGGAGCATGCTTTACAGCGGAACAGCATTACGGGCCAGACCCAAAGACAGAGTGAAATCTCATTTCTGCGCTGAGTCTCCCTGGAGTCACTAGGGAATTAGCTGTCTAGCTGACTGGATATAGTACTCAGTATTTTAAATAGACCAGTGTTAATCATGATTATTCTCCCTACTGAACAAAACTTAGAAAAAACAGTATTTTCCCAACAGTCCTGGAGCACCAAGGAAGCTCAAAGGAAGCAGCTGTCTGTCACTGACTTTCAGTTACAACTAGGCTGTCAAATCTCTAAGTACCCTCCAGAAGTCTCAGCCACAATGCCTGCTCTTGACCCGCCTGGTAGAGACAGTTCAGTCCTCCCGCGGGGCTGATTCGCAGGGATGCTGAGCTTCAGCCACAGCCAACAAGAACTGTGGGTGCCTTCCCGTCCTGTAAATAGGATTCTTGACTCCCAGTGACTCCTCTGAGAGCCGTGACCATGTCAAGGCTTCATGACTGGGCTCCCAGTGTTTAATGCACCGCGTCTTCATGGAATTAACTCAAAAGCCAGGACAACTACCAGATTTCCTGGCTTTCAGGCAGCTTGTGCTTTGCCACCAGGGAAAAACTATTCAACTTTGCTAGAGTAGGTCTATGAACCAGTGCATTAAGACCACATATTTTAACACAGCGTGGAGATGCCACACTAAACACTTCGGTTACCATGGGAAACCTTTCTCTCTTTGCCACTGGCATTGCACAGGGAAGCCCAAGCCCAAACGCTCTGTCTTGCCTTTGAAATCAAACAGATGTTTTTACGATTTCTGATGGAGCTGAGTTATGCATCCTTCCCAGAGGAAGGGAAAAATGCAATGTTAAGGCAGCCCTTTTTTCCTTCTTTTTTTCCCCAAGCATGAAAGGGAAAACAGGCGTCTTTATCATTTACGGCCACTTGGCAACAAGTCGTGACAATGGCAAACTTTTACCTCGAGCCAACGGAACAAGGCAGCCTGTGTGTGCGTGTCCCCTGGCAGGGCTGTCCGGCCACGGCCGCGGGACGGGACGCGGGAAGGGGTCGGCTGGGCTGGCGATGCTCGACGGCCTCCCGGCCGCGCAAGGGCACCCACCGGGGAGCGGGGACAGCGCGCCCGTGAGTCACCGCGGCTCACGGGGGACAGGGGCGTGGGAATAACGGCGTCCCGTGACAGACGGGAACACCCCCCCCCCAACACACCCACAGACACACACACGAGCCCCGCCGCACGCTGGGCTGCAGGGGGAAGCAACCGGGACCCAACCGGCCTTGTCGGTGTCACCCGGTGCGACACGGCTCCCGCGCGAGTGCGCACCGGTGCGGGGCACGGAGCGAGCGGAGCGCGGGGAGCGGGGAGCGGAGTGCGGGGCACGGAGCGAGCGGAGTGCGGGGAGCGGAGCGCACCCCCCGCCCGCAGCGCCTCCGCTCCCGCC
>VXBL01002132.1:384702-479192 GCA_013400195.1 Aramus guarauna | reverse complement strand
CGCCCGCGCCGGGAAGACGGAGACGAGGCGGGTGAAGGCGTCGGCGGCGCCGCCGCAGCGCAGCCCCAGCTGGATGTAGGACTCGGTCAGCTTCTTGGTCTCGCCGCTGCCGTTGAGGGTGGCCTCGGCCGCCTCGCCCAGGCAGATGCGGGCCAGCAGGCTGTGCGAGGGGCTCTCCTTGTCGCCCGCGTTGGCCTCGCTGTTGAGCGCCAGGTAGGCGTAGGGGCGGCGGGCGGGCGGCGCGGCGCCGCGCTGCAGGAAGGCGCGGACGAAGCTGAGCTTGTGCCGCGCCTTGGCGCCCTGCTTGATCTTGAAGATGTTGTCGTCGGAGGGGTTGATGTCGAAGGTGAAGAGCTTGGCCAGGTCGCCGCGGGCGTTGAGGGCGCGGATGGCGATCTCGGGCGTGTTCTCGAAGCGGTGGTCCTCCAGGCTGCGGTTGCGGGGGAAGAAGGGGCTGCCGAAGCCGGTGTAGGTAGCGGCCACCAGCAGCCGCGCCCCGCCGCCGCCGCGGCGCAGCACCAGCCCCACGGTGGAGGCGTTGGGGTGGTTGGCCGCCACGTTCAGCATGCTGGGGAAGACGGTGACCGGGTCGCTGCCGCCCGGCGGGAAGCGCACGGCCACCGCCGAGATGTTGGCCATGCTGCGCAGCTGGCAGAGGCCCTGGTAGATGGAGCCGCAGACGACGAGGACGCCCTGCTCGGGGTCGGGCTGCAGGATCTTGTTGTAGTTGTTGGTGAGCACCTTGGGGTGCTCGCAGGACGCCTGCGGCAGCTGCGGCGCGTGGCAGAGCGGGCTGTCCAGCACCGGCCCCACCGCCGCCTCCGCCTCCAGCGCCAGCTCGCCCCCCGACAGCTGGAAGAGGCGGTTGACGGCCGCCAGGTAGACGCGGGAGCCGGGGCCGTCCAGGGCGAAGTTGTTGGTGGGGGTGGGCGAGAGGAACTTGCGCTGCACCTCCAGGCCGGCGGCGCGGCCGGGCAGCAGCAGCGGCAGCAGCGGTAGCAGCAGCGGCAGCAGCGCGGGGGGCCGCGGCTCAGCGCCCGCCGGAGCCGGAGCCATCCCGCCGCCCGCGCCGCCGCGCCGCAGAGTGCATGAGCCNGGGCTCTTCGCCTTTCTCTCCGCTGTCTCCTTCGCGGTTTTGAGCAAAACGGGCCGGGGAAGGGGGGCGGGGAAGAAGCACTTTTCCCAGCTGCGGAGCAGCACGGCGAGCCGGAATAGGGATTCCCCCCGCAGCCCCCGCCAGCCGGGCTCGGGACAAGGACGCGAGTAAGCGGCGGCCGGGCTGGCCGGTCCCGGGGCAGGCAGCACGTGGAGTGGACAAATACGACAAGAACGTAAGGGGTGGGGGTCCCCCGGGGTGTCCCTCCACCCCCCCCCCGCAGCACGGACGCCGCGCCGAGGGTTGCCAGCCCCGTCCCGTCTGGGTGGCCGCGCTCGCCGCGGGCTCCGCGCTGGGGGGGAGCAGCGGGTCGGGGGTGTCAGCGCGGCTCCGGGACACCGCCCGCCTCGGCCTCGGCTCGCCCCCCGGCCCCGCTGCCGCCCGCCCGGGGGGAGGACAGCTCCCCCGGGGAACGGGGCGGGGGGCGAAGCGCGGGCCGCCGCCGGGCTCCACCCCTAATGAAGCTTTGCCCGCACGCCTTGCCAAAAGCGAGTTGAAAATAGGACCGTGCATCTCCTCTGCCCTCCAATGGGCTCTTTTTTAACTGTGGAGAAAAAAAAAAGATGATATTCCCAAATTCGGCCCGCTGGAACCCACAGCGGGGAGAACAGCCCCCAGATAGCGCAGCCTCTGATCCACCCTCCCTTACCGGCGTGGGAATGCTCTACCTGCGTGGGTGAAGTCACATCGGCTGCAGTTCTTCCCTCATCTGTGGGCATGCGAACTTACCCCCTCATCGTGGAGGGGAACACGCTCGGAGACCAAGCAGCGCTGCCAGGTGAGGCTCCACAAAGTCAGTATCCATCCTGGGACGGGAGGCTGTGCGGGCCATGCTCTCTGCAGCAGATGCTTTGTTTGCCCACGTAGGTTACGTTCCTGCTGTCTAAGTGAAAGAGCCCTGAGCAGTTGCCCAGAGCAGCACTCACCTCCTGCCAAACAATCATGACACAGGGCACAGCCGTAGGCTCAGAGTACACCCAGGAGGGACCCAGCTCCTTGGGCAGCACATCCCGCTCCCCCTGCAAGAGGGGGCACAGGTGGGCTCCAGCATACAGCAGATATCCTGGTCGTGGTGCTCACAGCACTGTGTGGACACTTCGAGCTGAAGCGATGCCAGAGCTGACAGCCAAGTGGAATGGTTATAGGATGTGGGCACATCATCCTTGTCTCAAACCTGAGTTTCCACAAAGAGCAGAGACCTAGCTAGAGCACCTGCGTGGTGGAGGAAAGCAAAGGGAAAGCTCACAGGCTTGGTTTCACCATGCAGGTACAACAGTACATCAGTATGCTGGCACAGATCTCCTTGTAAGGGTTGAGCGCAGAGGCACCTTGCCATCCACAAAGATCCAGCAGCATTTAACGCAAGGGTGGGAAATCGAAGCTGGTGTTTGGTCAGAACTGTCTGGAAATGGTCCGCAGGCGAGGGGTGGAAGGCTGTCCTCCCTTTCCTTATCCCCAAGCATTGTCTTACAGCCCTGCCTGTTCATGTGGCACATATCTTCGTTTATACAAAACATGTTAGCGAGGCTGATGAGGATTCTGCACGACTTCTGTTCTGGAGAGAAAAATCCTCTGTTGTTGTCTAATCTCATTTCTACACCTGCCAATTTCCCTCACCCCCTTCCTGTCCTCCTTGCCCTCTTCAGAGCACTAATTAATACATAACTGCCTTGGCCATGCCATGTCCACTGAAAATGTGCATTGAATTAAATGTTGTGCTTTCGTGCTATCTAACTCATTGTCTCTACTAATCATATCCTTAATTAATAGAGTTATTAGGTGTTTTTAAATGTGTGACTCCCAGTTGTTGGGTTTTTTTTAAACTACAAGTTAGCAATTTTTAAATGTGATCGTGTTTTTAATTGCATAGAAATAAACCCCCATGATCCCAAACCCTTAATCTGCCTATTTTAGGATTTCTTATGGCTGCTTATCCTGATAGTAGAGCATCTTCCATGTGAAATCAGTCTTTTAAGGCATATCAAATTAGGTTCCAGATTACAGTCAGTTAAAAAAAAATTAGGCCAAAGAACATAGAAAAATGTGTGACTTACCCAAAGGTATCCAGCACTGGCTTTGTCAGAAAAAATCCCCCAGGAGCTCTGACTCCCATTTCCTATGCTGAGCAGTTATCTACACTCATACAATTAAAGCCAAAATATTTGTGGTATTGAAGGATTATTTGACAAAGATTTTATTGTTGCTGTTAGGAAACAATCCTCTAGTAAGATGCTTTGAGGGGAATATTTTCCAGAAATGATTTCCCACCCCTATTATCTGGGCTGTTAGAAGCTCCAGTGAGTATTTCAGGGTAATGCTCCTAATGGAGTAGTAGAGGGTTTTAAGTCTCTCATACACAGATCTCACCATTATTTTTTGTTCAGGAAGCAAAAAAAGGTCAAAATTAAACCACATGCCTCTTGCCAAAGTCCCTTCCTGTTTGACTCCTGCACAGGTTTAAAGATAACAGCCTTTCAGACATCTCTGCAGGGGAGAGGGGCTGTGTGCACAAGAACTCAGAAATACTTTAATTATTAATAAATATATTTACAGGAGAGCAGTTTCCCTTTAGAGGAAACATGAGTTACTCATGCAATTACTCAGGTTATATTGACTCAACACTGTCAAAAACTAGGATCTAATCGCTTTAATACAGGGAGTATAAACACCTGTTTATTTAGCGGTCTTTATCTGCAAGGTAACCATAGAGCACTCCGTGGATTTGGGAAGAAAGTTCACCCTCGCGCGCCGGAGATGGCGCGGTTTGACTCGGCAGCTCTGGGTGAACACCGGCAGCCGGTGGCACGGTGGCGGAGAGGCGCTGCCTGCGGGATGGGCGTGAGGGACCACCGCTGCCTTGGCGCCTGGCGGCAGGGACCCCTGGGGACTGCCGGCACGCAGAGGCACGGAGGGCTGCCTCAGGAGCTGGCACCTGGGGGAAGAGCAACATGCTTCGTGTCCTTGCTTGTGACGCTGAGCGCGTGGGGAAGGCCTGACTGGGTGGCGCGGGCAGCGTGTAGAGCGGCCACCCCTCCTCTGCACCACACGGACCCCTGCGGAGGTAGCCGGCCCCGCAGAGGGGCTGCTTGGCACCTCAGCAGAGGAAAAGCCAAGGCACAGCAGGGAGAGTCCCAGCTGTAGCAGTGGGTCAGAAGGTCCCTCTGTTCCTACCCAGGCAGCCAGTCCTCTTTTTTTTTTTTTTTTTTTTTTTTTTTTTTTATCATCTCCTTCACTCTTTGCCTCTAAGTGTGCTATTTGGGTCATTTTCTATATGATTGCAGGGCAGACTGGCAGGAGACCATAAGGTGCATTCACAAGCGCTTAACAGACACGTGTTTTGAATCCCTTTGGCTGCTTGCTTTCCCTCTCAGAAACACATACTGATGGAAAATGGCTGTGGAATATAGCTGTACTGGATCAGAGCAGGGGTCCAGCTCATGCCTTTTCCCCATTCTGAGAGAGGCCGCTAGCCGATATCCAAGAGGAAGAGGGTAAGAGGCAGGCAAGAGCAAAGTGGTCTGTCCTGCTTGGTCTCCACCAGCTCAGCCCAGAGCTGGCCAGGACAGGGCTCTCCATGGAGCGGCATTTCTGAACGGAGAGGAGCCATGCATGGGGGAAACGCAGGGGGAGCTGAGGAGGAGCTGAGAAGCACTTAGACACAGAGAAATCATTGCCTGAACAAGAGCTGTTCCCTGATCACCACACTCATCTGATGCTCTCCAGTCCTGCCTGCCACCCTGCTTTTGTCCAGTCAGTTGTCAGTGCCTTGTGTCATCAGGCTGGATGCATCAGCAAAGTGCTCGCTAAGGCACTTCAGGCACTCAGAAATAACACAGGGCTTGGAAATAGACTGATTAGCAATCCTCAGTATATTTCTGGATGACCATGGACCGAGTCCCTATTTTATTGTTATTAATCTGTATGGCAGGCACTGCTCACGGAGAAGGAGCCCAGATTGTCATTACTGTTATTACTAATGATTTAGCACACTGGGAGTCTGCTAGGTGCTTAGCAGAAAGATTAAGGCAAGGTTCCTTCCCAAATGTCCTTTAATGTACACACATGCCCTGGTGTGGTCTCAGGCTTTGCTGCAAATGGCTGTGGCAGGAATTGTGCTGGCACGGCATGCTCCGCTGCCACCCCACCACCGGCTTCCAGTCCTGGCCTGAGCAAGGAGGAGTGGGATTTATGGGGACCTGAGGCACTTTCTGAGTAAAATCATGCTTTTTTTTCCTCAGGCCTCTTTGTTTTCAAAGATGAACCTTTCCCAGTGTAATATAGAACATTGCTCCCTTCAGAGTGTGTAATGCAGTCATAACCTTGTCTGCAGTGTGCAGCCGGCTGACGTGTTCACCGTGAGGGATTCGCCTCCAGAGAGGAGCTGTGCAGACAGAGGTTGTGAGCACGAAAAGGTCTCCTTCTAGGTTAATGACAGATTTGGTGCTGGTGAAAGTTCACACACACAATAATGGCAGGATTTTCCACACCAGGAGGTTTATCACAAGACAATAAAAAATGTGTCTCTTGTAGCCCGTGCTGGGGTTTGATCCGGGCGCTGTGGGTGGAAATCTGGGATGCAAAAGTAGCAGGTTCCCCAGTTTCCCACAGGTCTCCTCGGTGACCTATTGCTTGTATTTTCTGTAGAGGCTTAGGAAGGGCTCAGCACTCACTTCCCACAGCTTCACACCCATCAGGGCTGGAAACACGGCTGGTAGGCTCAAACGCATCTCCAGCTCAGCTCTGCAGGAAATTTAGCACGTGCTGGGGCTGGTGGTCAGATGAAGACACAATCCCTTTGAGCCCCAGCCTTGCTACGGTACAGTCTCTCATCCATACCTGTCCCTTGTCAACGCAGTCCATGGGGTGTCGCAGGCAGGCATGGCTACAGGTATGCATGGCAGGGTGAGTCCCTTCTTTGGCTGGATCCCAACCAGCCCCAGCCTGAGGGGATTTATGGCTGGATGATCAGATTCAATGTGACTGCAGGGTAAAGGAGGGTTTCATCTAGTCCTGCTCTGTCCTCCAGGGAAACTGAGGTGCATGGCACCTCTCTGAGCTTCAGACGGGTGTCAGGTAAAGGGTGTTTGATGACCGAGCACCTGACTGATGTCCTGCAAGGACAGCACAGGCGTGTTTCTCGGAGCACAGAGATGGGAGGACACTAGCCCCCAGCACCCTGGTCCACAGGCCCTGCTTTGCGGGTCCCATCCCAGCACCGGCCTTGATGCCCCTCTGGGGCCGGGCAGCTGCTCCCCACCAGGTCACAAGAGCCAAAATCGCCACCGCCCAGCTCGTGACGCAGTGCAGCCAGGCTGCCAGCCGGCAGAGCACTGGGGGCTGCGAGTGCAGGACCGCAGGGAAGTGGCAGCGCTGGTGCAGTCACTGTGGGCAGCAGTGGGTTTAGCACCATTTTGCCCAGACTGACAGAGCGGGGGCTTGTTAAGCCCCCCAGGGCTGCAGGGCCCTGCCCACCCACAGCATTAAGGCTCCTGCTGGAGCGGCAGCAGTGCCCAACACAACAGGGGCTGGCCAGGTCCAGTCTGCATCAGGCCATCTGCACAGGCCCTGCGCGTCTTGACTGCGTTCCAGCAGTGTAGGATGCAGTGCTTGGCTCCGAGAAAAGGAAGCGAACACAACATAAAGCAGAGCATCCCCTCGTGGGATTCACAGCAGGGGCCGTGCTGATTGTTCAAAACAAAGCATGGCTGCATTGGAAGCGAGCCTGGTTTTTACCCCGGGATTCACACATGAAGGCCCTAGCTGACCCAAACAGCAAAGCCCTGCAATAACAGCCAGCAAGGCTGATCCTACCAGCTTTGTTCAAACATCCTGTGCCAAAGCCTGGAGGAAGTTTTTCCTTATGAAGTCAGGCAGGATCGTGCCGCACTCTTTGCAATATGCTAACTTTCCAGTGAGCAGTTGCTCAATACGTGCTTAAGTAGACAGGCCACCACTACCCGTTAACCAAAACAAATGGGAAAGGGGGAAAGCTTACAACACAACGATTGCTTTCAATTAGAGGAAATATCTATTGCCAAAATATGTCAGCGGGATTTGACAGACTACATTTTTAACTGTGTACTACTGAAGAACTGGCTGCACTAAAATACAGCTTAAACTAAATGGGGATTTAATCCCCTTCCCTTCCTTCCCACAGTATAATCACCAGGCTGTAAATATATTATTACAGCCCACACTACCCTTGTTAATTCCAACCGATTTGACTTACCTCAGTGGCTTCAATGTTATTCTCTCCCATGTTCACTGGGCTTGTTGAGGCTTCAGTGTTGATGCTCGTTATATGCTTTGAAGTGAAAGGGTTAAATGTGGTTAATCGTAAAATTATTGTTTGCTTTGCACATCTTAACACAAACCTAAGCATTTCGGTTAAAATCTCATATTGCTTTAAAACATATACCGTGTTGCACTGAGCTCTGAGTCAACTCTGAATTTGGTGTGTCCAGCTCTAAGCATCTCTGGTCTCTACCTTGCTGAACAGAGTAGACCTCAGATCAGCTCCAGACGTGCCCTCAGCTTGGCAGGGCCCATTGCTGGTAAACCTCTCTATACCCCACTGGCACCTCCCTGCTCCATCCTACATTCTCAGTTCCCTCTAACAGGCCCCATCCTAATCCCAGCCAAATGACCATGACCACCACCTGCCCTGAACCAGCTCTGCAGATGCTGCTGGACCCAGGGCCTGTGCAAATTCATGGGCTTCTGCCAAGGTCAGCCCCAGCTTCAAGTCTCTTGTCATTGCTATGACCTTGGCCAGGCATGCAGCCCTTGCCAAACTCAGCCCTGCACACCATCCTGTAGCTTCTGCATCCAGCTGTAGTGGTGACTTAGCTACTGCTAGCCTGATCTTCAGCTGGTGTTGCCCCCAGCCTCGTAATGCCAGCCAGCCCCAGCCACAAGCCTTGTTCAGATAGCCCCCGACAGCACCATCTCCACACCAGGCACTAACCCGAGCTGGGTACCAGCACCTCTAACCCTGACCCCACCAGGGTCCCTCCTGGCATTTACCCTGCCCATGCCTATTTGTCCTGTCCCCGAGCACCCTAACCTTCACCCCCTGTGCCATCCCCACTTGAACTCCAGCCCAGAGGTCCCTGCCAGTGACCCACCTGCTGCCAGCCCCAAGCCCTTCCCCGGCACCTCACCTGCACCCCAACCCTGCCCACAATTGTGCCCTGCCCTTTCCAGTGAAGGCAAGGCAGCACTTGGCATTACAGGAAGACCCTCTTCAACCTTGCTGCACCCCACACGGGCTGATCAGGTCCTGCAGCTCTTGCACCGTGTCCCAGCACTTGAATAGAGGTGCAGGGTCAGTCTCTCCGAGTAATTTGTTAGCAGGCATTAGTTACAAATGTACATGCGCACTGCTTTTCACTAGGAAACCTGCAATGTTTTCATACCTATGCCTTGCAATGGCCTGCTATCTGCAATTTCAAGATAAATCTTTGACGTGCACCATCCAGCAGCATGTGTTTTACATTGCCTCTAATAGCTGTCTCTCATTATAATGTCACTTGTGGGCTGTCGTCTAGCGTTGTATATTTTTGGACATATTGTAAACAGTGTGATCTCGCTCTTGACATTTCCCTGGTGACCCCAACAGTCTTAAAGGTTTACACATTTCTCATGTGCAGTCAACACATTCATTAATCTTAGAGATAAGCCAAAAGTTAAAAGTCACACACACACACAAATTTGTATAAAAAGAAGACATGTGTGCTCATATACATTTAAAATGTCAGCAAGTCCTATCCGGGACTAGTTGTAGCATTTTGAATTTTGTAGCAGAAAAGGAAATCTATCAGGAGGTTTCAGTTTAGCCTGCAAAGATACTGTCTATGTACAATCTGCACGCTTCTGTGCATACATATGTAATTGTGTCTGAACTCACCACAAAATCAATAATGTAAATATGTGATGTTACAAAACTGAGTACTAATGGAAACATTCACATGAATCTTCATTCAAATGAAACCAGCTTTTTCTTTGGGCTATCTGGATAACCCAGTAGAATGCGCACCCAGAGTGCTTCACCCACCAGTGAACGTGACCCTGAAACCAAGCAGAAGTAGCGGTGAAGCAAAGAGGGATGGAGCAACCTGCTGCTACGGCTGAGGAAAACAAAAAAGAAAAGGTAATCAAACAGCCTAAATAGTTAAAATGACCTTTCAATACTCACTGTTTTAAAATGTAAACACTATACACTTAAAGACTGGGGCAGTTTTATGACTTAAACGCCAGCTGTTCCATCCTTCCATCTTTCATTTTCATCTAAGCAGTAGTCTTTTTGCTATTTTCAAATCCACATATCACATCGTACATAGGTGTGCAGTGTTTTTCAGGAGTTGTGGATGTCACAGGGGACTCCCTTTCCTCAGCATCTTCTGCCCCACAAGGGTAGAAGGAATCAAACAAATAACACTGCCATCTTACCCGCGTTCAATTTAAGTGATACAGTCACTTACGCAGCATGCAGAGCAATAGCTTCATTGAATCAAATGGCCTGCTTTGCCCTGGAAAGGCTAGGGAAACAGCAGCAACCCTTCGCTTCATGGCATTCATCTAAAGAGAAAGTAATAATGAGCTTTAATAATAAAGAGGGCTAACGAGCTGCAGGCGCTGGCTCTGTGCTGACGATGACAGCCTGAGCACTGAGCTCCTCTGCCTCTTGAGACGAGGCGTGGGTCAGGAGGATTTGTTCACTGGGGGGTGGACAGGGACAAACCTGGTTCACTCACACTGTCAGGTCAGATCTGGGCTCAGTCAGCCGCAAAACACCCATCCGGGGCAGGACGTGGTTTGTCTCCCTCCCACTCTGCGGGGCTGACCCCAGGGTTGTTTCACTGCTCCCCGGCGAGTGCCATGGCCATCCCCGTCGGCCAGGGCAGGCAACCAAGGGTCTGTCAGAGGTCATGATGGGAAAACACACATTTCACTTGGTGACTTTAGAACACGTCATGAAATATAGGGCCTTTCAGGCCAGGCGGCTAAATACCCAAAATTTGTTCCCACTCGGAGAGCTGCTGGCATATAGGAATTAGTTGACAGGTTTGGGTCAGTTCCCGGAGGAGAGGTGCGAATAGCACCAAAACCATCACAGCTGGTGCTCATTAGGCTCTCGCCTGCGACCCGTGCAGAGGTGCCCAAGACGAAGTGAGCCACCGAGGTTTCTGTAACCTGGAATCTGACCTCATAATCTTCTTATCTCCCTCTCGGTGCTCTCTGTCCTCTTGCACAGAGAACAGCTTGTCAGACAAGGGCAGGCTCCTTTAACCTACTTAATGGTACTTTTCACCTTCGGGGTCCTCTCATGCACTGGTTTATCTTTCGATCGGTGTTCTTTTTCTAAGTGATGTCTATTTAAGCCTGGGTTTAAAAAAAACAGCAAAACTTACTTCTGGTTTCAATCAAAACTGTCGATCAATTGCCTTGCTCATTTTGGCCTTGCTTAGCAGTATTTAGACTTCTCCGCGCAGCACTCACAAAAGAGGCTGGAGGCCAGTCCCCGAGCTCCTCACACACACACACACAGAGGTTTCCTATCTCACAAATGGTCCCGCTGATTTTATCAAGCTATTTGCTAAGCAGTTCAATAATCATCGCTAGCAGGGACAACAGAGTGTGGCCCATAGTAAACAGTGTCTTTGTTTAAGCTCATTCCTGGGACTGCAAAAAGGAAGAGCATGTTGTTCCCAGCAGATCTAACATTGCTAGGGCTTTCAGTTAGTTACCCATCTCTGGCACCCATTCTGCTTAGCAAAACTAGAACCACACTCGCAGGCCCCTGTCCTGCGCTCCTCTCGCTCTCATGAAACCTGCAGAGCAAGCGCAGTAGCAAGAGTGGCAGGATATGGCCCAGTGGCTGTTCAGATGCAGAAGGTTGAATAAATATTAGTGGTTAAACTAGTAATTAACCTGCCAGTTGAAATATCCAACAGATCCCATGTTTTCCTCCCGGTTGATGCAAATGAGAGTTGATTGTAAACATCTCATGCCTAAATTATACCTTAGAGAATCCAAGTAACACAGTTGGCCTTGCCTGAATTATTTCAATGAAAACAAGGCAGACAAATTAGTGTAATTGTCCAACTTCTTTCACTCACTAGCTTTTTCCTTGCTTGGAAACTCTTGCAGCTGGACGTTCATGCAAGGTTTTGAATGTAGATTGTACCTCTTGCCTCCAGATCTGGCACTATTAGCAAACCTGTTTTTCTTTCTAAGATAGAAGGGGGGGGAAGTAAAAAATGAGAAAAGCTTGTCTGTGGCCTATATTTCACAGGAACATTGTGCTCCAGCTCCTGGAGGATCATTAAGAAACTGGTGGCCAATACTTTTGTTATTGTGCTGGGGTCTCACACTATCAGCTTTGGACCTAACAGCTCTGATCCCATGCAAGAGATGGGGAAAGACTGCATGTAAAAATATATCCCTGTGCCACTTCACTTGCCGCATGAAATTCTGCATCTGTTTTACACTAAGACCTAATCAGAACAACTCCTGGCTGGAGCTTTTTGTTCCAGAATCAGACAAAAAAAGCCAATGTCTACTTCCTCCTTAAGAGGCCAATTCTTCCCTCCTTTCTTGTGCGTATCCTCCATGAACACAGACTACGGAAGGAGGAGGGAAGCATCAGAAGCAGCAAAGGAAGACTGAATGGATTTAGGAAATACCAAGTAACCAAGGAAGCTGGTCCCAGTGCAGCTTTGGTTAGCTTTATATATATATCCATGTAGCACTCGGTAAAGGTGCTAGACACAGACATTGTGAATATTGTCTGCTAGCAACAAAATAGGCTTCAACATGAGGTACACCGCCAGATGCCCAGGTGAGCTCTGCTGCTGCAGTGTCTGATCATCCTCATCCGAAGGGACTCTGCGGTACTCTGCAGTCACCACACACGCCCATATGCTGAATTTTAGCCACTGCGTTCATGCTGCCAACAGGTGGGCTCTGCTTGCTGTAGCAGCAGGTCTGTGCACAATGCAGAAGCTGGAATTTGAAAGCAGCAAATGCCTTTACAGCAGCTTCACCAACTCATCCTCACATATGTTGTTTATAAGGATTCCAGTAAGGCTGCTGTGGGGAGCTGCTTGTTGCAAGGCCAGATTAGTAATTTGTTGGGAAGAGCTGAAGGGTTGGGCTGGCTGCTCAGGACTGAGAGGGGATGGTTTTCAAGAGCCTGTTAATCAGCCCTGATGGTGGCAAATGCCAACAGAGCCACAAAACAGACAGATTGCAAGGTGGCAATACAGATCTCTGGCTCTGTACATACCAGGAAAGAAATGGCAGCATGTTGAGGGAGAGTGTTAGAGAAATGCGTTTGTATTATACCTTTACACTCATTGCCCCCCTTCGCAGGGTACAGTCATCTTTGCAAGATGTCTAACAATGCAAGTTTTTGAAGAAAATAAGTAATTCTTTCAATTTCAGGAGGGCTAATTGTGAGTTTAAAGCTAGACACATGATCAAACACCTTCCTGATTTGAGAAACTAAGAGAATAGAGCATTTCATTTTCAAACAGCACAGTATAAGATCCTTTCCACTTACGAAAAACAAATCTATGTCTCCTTATCTTTTCCTTTGCTGCAGATTCATTGACTAATGAATTCTTACCAGCTGTAACATTCATCTGCACACTTAAAATCAACCTTGTAAAAGTCTACTTGTCCACAGTGACTAATTCTTTTGATGGGTGAGTAATTTGTCTCTGTGGAGGGGCTTATGTTTGGTTTATGCTTTTGCTGCTTGGGATAACGTGCAGTGGGAGTTTGCCTATTTTGCATAATTGTGTACTTTAACTGAGTGTCAAGGGAACTCAGAGTCAGGGGAGGCTAATTTCATTTTTATTGTTATTAGTGGCAACTGAATAAATAAATGCAAAATTAAAAAAAAAATCAAGTGATGATATGATTCTTTGATTTTATTTTTTTTTCCCTCCAGATTATCCCAGTAAAGGATGCAGGAGACAATATGATGGCTGGGCTGGGAAATTTCCATGGCAGTTTTTCAGGTGCTTCCTAAAAATGTTTTCCATTAAGTGTTCCTAGAGGCCCAGTATTTGTGTGATTATCGGAAGGAAGAGGTCTTGATTTTTCTTTCCTCCTTTGGTTTCCTTCATCTAATGGCTCCTTAAGATTCTGCAACCCACATTTTTCTTTACAGAACACAAGAAATAGCATCCCTTGTTTTCACACTTCAGAGAAGAGACAAAAGAGACCTTTTGGCAAAATGTCAGATTGTGTGACTGATAACACCCCCAATCATTTCAGACTATGACTTGTGGCCATGTTAGACTCAGATGTGAAAACAAAACACATTTTATGTTGGCCACTTTGCTCCATTGTATTAAATTAGGACTAGTCATTAGCTGGTGGAGAGGAAGAAACATTTCCATCAAGAATCGGGGAGGGGGGTGGGGGTCACATCTGACATCTCCTCTCCTCCCTCCCCCAACTTTCCAGCATTTTCCCTTCCAGAGATATTGGTGTGAAACCAGCTCACATGACAAATTAAAGTGATTCATAACCCAGCTGCAGTCTCTGTTGACAAGCCCTATCGCAAAGCAATCATGCAGATTTTATGCACCCAGAGCGCCAGGGAAGGAGCCTGGTTAGCGGCGTACACCGTGCTTTCAAGAGCAGTCTGACACAACTTGGCTGAATTCATCTACAACACGTGAAGGCCAAATGGCTGTCACTTGACAGCAGCTAATAATGTAGTTTTAAAAGGAATATTTTCCCTACTAAATTAAATTTCCAAGACATCACCATGCATCTTCAGCCTTATCTTTTTGTCTGGATTTGGTTGTTGGTTTTTTTTTTTTTTTTGGCTCCCCCATCAATCTTTAAACACACAAACAGGGATTATAAAGATAAACCCACAGTATGGTTCATTCTGGCAGTGGCTTATCAATCATGGTTAATTAACTTGGTGGATCCATAAACTAGACAATTCAGTGGCGATTCTCTTTTCACCACCAAGTTAGAAACAGCTCAGTGACCATTTCAAATGTGCCAGCATGTCCTCTGCAGGCAGCGCAGCAACTGAAGTGCAGACCCCCCTGTGCTCGACAAGAATATTTCAGCCCACACACGGACAAGCGCACTACATCTGGCTCTCCCCACTTTCCACCGTGTTACCTCCCCTCCCTTAGGAGGGCTGGACTTTGCTATGGGTTTGCATTCATTTGTTTACAAGGTTAAAGCATTTTTGACTGCAGGCCAAATGGACATGCAGTTATCCATAATGTCCAACCGGCTACACTTGCCAATTCATTATTTTCACAGGCACTGATTTACACACCCTGCTAAGATCACTCTGAACTCAGTGCCCCAAAGCTGGGGCCAATCTGGCCTCCCCACTCTCCCTCCTGTGCCCAGATGAGGGTGCTGGAAGCTGCCTTTCCCAGATGACTCCCAAACAAGGGTTGTATGGATTTTCAGGGGCACAGCTCTGATCCCAGGGCGCTGCACAAGGGCCACCCCCAGCTGTGTCAGCAGCACCTCCTGTACCACCTCATGGTGACAGCAGTGCTCTGGAAACCCCAAGTCAAGCAGACTGGGAGCACTTCCTCAGAAACTTTGCCACTTTCAGTTCCCCAGGATGGCAGAGACACAGATGGTCAGTGCTACTGTGGTTGTAATGCTTGAAGACCTGCCCAGCAAGAGAAGGGTGTCCTGGCAGCTTCTCATGTATTTACACATCACTCACCTGCAGCTCCCAGCAGCTCTGCAGGATGCATCCAGCTCTTCCACAGCCTGCCCTTGAGCCCCACGCAGCCTTGCTCTGCACTCCTCAACAGGCCACGTTTGCCTCTCTATGTAGCTGTGCTTCAGAGCTGGGTGCAAGGAGTTTCCCATGATCTTTCCTGATGATGCTTCTTGGGGCCAACAGATCCCACCATTTGACTGCAGATCCGTGCACACAGCCCCTGTCTCCAGCAGGTCACTGACCAGCAGCAGAACAGACCACATGGCAGTGGGCCTCTGCACTAAATAAGGGCAAGTTCTAGGTGAAGCTCCATGCGTGGTTTTAATATCAGCAGTGTTTCCATCTGGGGACTCCTCCACTGCGGTCTCCTCACCCCAGGTGATCAGCATACCCAGGTGCCTGCTTTCCCTGTGCCAACAGCCAGCGGGCTGCTGGGGAAACCGCACTTCAGGCTGGCTGCATCCCCTGGGCCTGACACAGCCCCACTGCCTCACCCTCTCCTGTGCTGCAGGAGACAGCATCTACTCCAGTCTGAAGCTGCACCCCTTTGTGCAAAGGCTGGATGAAGCTGCAGCATTTTGGATCAGGAAATACTACATAAATAAGATTAACATACTCATGCTGCATGCAAAGACTTTGGGTACATGGCACTGACTGAGTTAATGGCTCCACTTCAATCACAGTTCAGGGGGGGTTAGAGCCAAGCAATTGCAACCCCAGCTGAGCACCATGAAAGGTGGAAGAATGCTGACAGTGCAGAAACAGCAAGTCTTCCTCCCTATGCTGAGCACTGGGGAGCAGCAAGGGCTTTGCCCAGCACAGGCAGAGCCCTCGCTGACAGGGCACAGCCCTGCAAGGTCTGACCACAGCAGGCAGAGGCAGCTGCTGGTGACAGGGTCCATCAACAGCCCCAGGCAAGGCAAGCAATGCACCAGGTCCAGGGTCCATCCAGGGGATCCCACCAGGAGCAAAAGCAGACAGGACCAGAGACAAGGCTACAGCATCATTTCAAAGCCCACCCAGGAAACAAGACTGGAGACAAGCTGTAACATGCCATCGGTGGGCCCACCCAGGTGCCTACCATCCATCCAGAAGGCAAAGGGCCAGAGAGCAGCACCTACAGCATAGCCCAAGCCAGACCTGAGGGCCCAGCCCTGGGCTTAAATGAGCCCCTGGGCCCTGGCCAGGGGTGTGTGGGTGGAGGCCCCAGCTGAGGCTGCTCAGGGCTGTTAAGGCCTGTTGGTGCTGGGCACCAAATCTGCACCCAGAATGACAGCAAGCTCAGGCGGGCCCTTCCTTCTCCTGTCCAGTGAGCACTGATGGAGCAAGAGGGGCCAAGAGGTCCTTTAGCATTATGTCACTGTGTCATGGAGATCCCAGCCTTCCCAGGCGGTGACTGGCAGCTGTGGTAGATGTGTGATGGAGGGCACCGTGCTCCAGGGGCTCTGCGCCATCACGTGCCCCCAACCCTCACGGGATGCCTATGGAGAGACTGAGGTCTGGCCCAGACCCGCTAGTTTAAGTTGTATCTAACACTTGACACTGATGCTCCTTCACAGAGTACGGTCTAAAGAGTGGGGAATATCTTGTCTGGACCTCAGATGTCCATCTCGCACCAAGTGGGTGGTGGCTGCTCTGTGAAAACCCCAAAGGAAGACATATTTAGAGGTATTTTCACCAGTGCCTCTGCTGAGGGAGAAAAGCAGCAGCAAAAATGCAGAGGAGGAAAACGAAGGATTTCAAAATAATGACCTAGGCTGATTTTGACTCTGAAGTAGATAAAGGGAACTTAGCTGGGATCCGCTCCCATCAGATGGAAGCAAATTGGACTATTTCCCGGACAGATTGGCCCCAGCTGGGAAAGATAGAAAGAAGGCAAGGAAGAAAGATGGTTCAAGTAGGAGAACAGCAGCTCTGAGATACTGGGCGTTTTCAAGAAAGCCAGATTAGATATATTATAAAATCAACAGCATTAGACATGGCTGGCAGCATCAGAGGAGCCAAGAGACAGAGCTTGTCAAAGCTGATAGTAAATCAAGGTGGAAAACCAACCAGGCTTCATGTGATTTTTTTTCTGAGCATGACAAAAGCTGTGCTCTGCCCCCCACCTGCAGCTCACGGGGCAGAGCGGACGCACCGGGGGCCGACCGGTGCTTCAGAATCTCTCCTGCCTCTCAGAGAGACTTCGGGCAGCTGCTGGAGACTGGTCTGGCTCCTCAGGGGAGCGGGGACCCTGCCTACCGCCGCACCAGAGGGCCGTAGCAGGAGGCTCCAAGCACCCACATCGGGGCCGCCCGTGCTCACCTCAGCGCAGGAGCACGCGGGGCCTGGCAGCAGGCACGCTGCAAGGCCCTTCAGCTCCAGTGCTTCTGTTCACGCTCCCGCAGGAGCAGCCCAGCTTCCTGCCAGCGCCCAGAGGGCTCAACGGCCTGGTCCCAAGACGTGCCACCCATGCTGTCGGCGACACAGAGGATGTCATTCCATCTCCCTGTGCCTGGCTGGAGGAGGGCTGCCCTGTCAGGCTGCTTGGCAGGAGTCCCTGAAGATTGATTAATGCACCCTTAGCCAGAGCTTCAGGCATCTGTTAGAAGCTTCCTTGGTGAAAACCTTCAGCCCTCCCCAGAACCTCCTCCTTTAAAGGGCAGGATTACCTGTATGTTGTGACAACTACCTGCACTGTCTGAAATTCTCAGGGTTTCCATACACTCCAGACAGAAAATCAAACATCCTGGGTGAGAATCCGCAAGCTCAAAGCCCAAAATAAAAGGAAACAAATGAACACAAGCACTGATTAGTGTTGGCTTGCTCCTCCTAAGAAGCCCATGGGTGGGGGACAGGGCTTAGGGGAGGGCAGGTATGTCCTGAACCTCAGCTTGTGTGTCTGCGATCCAGCAAGTTACTGAAACTGCTCCTGCTGAAGGAAACAGACTGAAACATGCCAGTAACTGCTCCACCGGCCTCCTGGACAGGAGCTCGCAGGGGGACCTCCTTCAGCGTTCACCAACGACAAGTGGCTATGGGAAAAGAAGTGAATCAGAGCTGAAGTGTGCTAATAGAGAAGAGAAGAGAAAACAGCACCTTTAAAAGCTGTGATCTGGCTTTGGGCTGCGGGGATGGCTGCAAGTAGCAGAAACAGGAAGCGTGGTGAGAAAAAAAAACTAGTTTCAGCTCTCCTCTGCCTCCTCTCCCTGCCCAAACCCTGCATCCACAGGGTGAGACCCCCGGCTGGGGCCCAACACCAGACCTCCAGCCTCCAGGAGCAAAAGTGGGACTTGTCCAGCGGGGCCATGAGTGCTGCTGCCAGTGGGGCGGGCAGTGAGCCCCGGGGAGCCCTGGCCGGCCATCGGGACTGGCCTGACCCTCCGTCTGCGCCGTGAGCCTGGACGTGGCCCCCCCCGGCATCACTGGGGGAGGCACTTGGGGCACCAGCACTGTCCTCACCCCCCCACTGGGTTTGGTGAGCTGCTGGTGGCTGACACAGCACTAGGAGCCTCAGTGGGGCTGCTGGCTCCCCGGCTACGCAGGGGCACCCTGGGTGGACCACCTCCTACCCCATCACTGGTCTTGTCAGGGGGGGATGCCTCAGTGAGGGAAACTCCAGTGTGAAGCCCTCTGTTTTGGGTGGTGCAGCTGGGAGGGCGTTCACAGTCCCAGCTGGCTTCACCTGTCCCTGGACTCGTGACTCTTCTGGATGCCTCCATCTTGGGTGGGGGGCAGCAGTCTCCCACCAGCTAAGCCTCACCGTCACCCC
This sequence comes from Aramus guarauna, assembly GCA_013400195.1. NCBI lineage: Eukaryota > Metazoa > Chordata > Aves > Gruiformes > Aramidae > Aramus > Aramus guarauna. The sequence goes on along the minus strand of VXBL01002132.1, from coordinate 460,556 downwards.
AACGAGATCCACGGGGACAGCAGCAACCCCATGCACGTACTCAAAGGGAAGTCTTAAAAATAGAAGGCGGTGGAGCATGTGCCAGTATTGCCAGGTGCTGCAGACACAACAAAATCAGCACGGTGCTCGAGCCAAGCCAGCTGGGACAGGCATGGGCATCACCCACCCACAGTCCCCCACGGAGCTGGCTGGTGCAGGAAGCGTCCTATGGCACTGCTGCACTGAGCTTGGGCTCGATGCCCAGACAAGGCTGCTCTGACCACCCCCAGGCAGCATCAGGGCAGGTCCCTGGAGTGTGGGTGCTCACTGCCTTGCTGCCTGCTGCTGCCTCCAGGCAGCAGGCACCGGCAAGCCCTGCACCAGCTGTGCAGGAATCCAGAGGCAGAGGAAGCGAATTGAGCATAATTAAGTAAAAGCCCTTTTGTAATCCAGATAGTAGCAATTTATCTACTCCACTGCCATTATCACTTCTGCTCACTGCTAGGTCTGCGTGTAAAACATGGTTAGGTTAGCCTAGCAAGAGCTATTATCTCAACCTACAAACTGTGCTTTGCCTGTGTTTCCGTATCAGACATGGAGACTGCACAAGTCCACCTTTCCCTCTCCATATACTTTGTCCTTATCAGCCAGTGCAGTGGAGAGGAAGAGCAGACATTCCTTGGTGTATCAGTACTCCAGAGCAGTTGGCTCCAGACATCCCTGTGAACGCCCACGGCAGGAACTGCTTCACCACTGCGGTACTTTGTGAGAGCTGGCCAGCAGCAAGCCCTGTTGTAAGCCACCCTCCCCAGAGCCACCAAGTCTCAGCCCCAGGCTCAAGCCTCTGCTCACAGGCTTTCTGGGCAGCATGCTGTGGGGCTGGGCTGTCCCCACGGAGCCCCACAGAAAGACCTGAGTTTGAGGGGTCAGATGGAACATCCCGGCTCATGCTGTTTGAGTTGGTGAATTCCTGTCTGGAGCTCTGTCGGCAGCTCCTGCAACTGTCCATGCGCCAGAGCAAAACAGGAGTGTCTGGGACAGAGACGCTCCAGATTTTCTTTTGCTGATGGGGAGAGGAGGAAGGATTTTTAGCAGCCCAGGTAAAAGATATTTCCCAGACAGCACTGTGCTTTTACCAATTCACAGCCGTGTCCTGTTCGCACGCCATGGGCAGCCCCCTCTCTGCACACTGTGCCCACCCCAGTGTTGGTGCCCATACCCTGCCCCCAGTAATTAACTGCACTGTTAGTGCTTGGCAAAAGGTGCCAGCTGCAACCAGTGCTTGGGAGGGGACATGGCAGAGAGATGACAGGCATTTTGCTAACAGGAGAGAGCATCGTCAGGCTGAAGCTCTGCAGGCTTCCCACCCCAGGGGGAGCAGGCAGCCTGTCCCTGCCAGCTCTGCCGTGTGTCTGCATGCCGTATGGGTCATGTCCCCACGGAGCTGGCTCGGCTGCCACCTCCAGTCCCTGCTGCTCTGCAGCGCTGCCACTGCGGAGATCCCTGCTTCCCTGGACAGTGTCAGGAAATGGGGAATTTATCAATGTGGCCATTGTTCCTGCCTCTCTGTCCTGTCCCCAGAGAACCTCCAAACCTCATATGATTTTCTTCCCCTTTTTTTATTATTAAGACCCTACCCTACATCTGCGAGAAGGTGTCTTTGTGTGTGATCTCTGCCGCTGGACACACAGCCCCAGCAGAGCAGGGCTGAGGCAGGCCTTGGGGAGCCTTGGTCAGTGTGGTTCCCCTCCGCTGCCGAGGCAGGTCAGCAAACAGGACAACGTCCTGTCCAGGAGCCAGAGGAGACAGCAAGCCTTGAGGGCTAGGACTGCCAGCAGACACACACCGTGCTGCAAACAGGAATGAGAGAGGCAGTGGCAGGGGTCAGACCCGTGCGCCCAACAGACCCTGTCTGGTGTGCTAGCTGTGGTGGGTGAAGCAGGGAGGAGCAAGCCACCAAATTTTTGTAGACTCCAGCCCCACTTTGAGGAGAGGAAGGGAAAGGTCCAGATCAGACAAATGACTAATTTTGACTGTACTCAGAGACCCAGCCGTGCTTAACAGACCAGAAGCAGAGCATTCCGCCTTCTGTGAAAGCCATCCACAAGTGCCATAAACAACTATGCCTTGGAATAGCTCCCTCCAGAGCCGGGGCAATGACACGGCCCGCGCCTGCCCCGGGCTGTGGGGGCGCCGGTCTGTCCCCCGGCCCAGCCCGGCCCAGCCCGTCCCGCCGCCGCCCGGTCCTCACTCCCCGCCCAGAGCGGGCTCCGCCAGGCGCCCGCTAGGTGTCGCTAGAGACCGCGGGCGGGGAGCGCACGATGCGCAGTCCCAGCTATCGCCGCCAGGCGGCGGCAGAGACCGCGCGGGGCCGGGCCGCGGGCTCCCCTCAGGCCTGGCGGGCGCTGCTGGGGCAGTGGGGAAGGGCTTGCGTTCTTGAGAGTAACGTAAATGAGATTAGAACCCGTGCAACCTTTCAGTTAATCCCCTGTAATTAAAACGATATAGATGAGGGTGGTTCAGATCGCATCCCTGCGTGAGACCCGCGGAGGGCCCTCTGGCAGCACCGGTGTTGTGAGGAGCCCCGGTGCCCCGGGCAGGCCCCGCGGGGAGGGCCTCTGCCTTGTCCCGCCTGCCCCGGCCCAGACTTCCCGGAGAAAGCTCGTAGTGCAGAACGGACTTTGGTTTTTCTGCATGTATGCGCAGGCTGGGAGCTCGTCTCCCCACCGGAGCTGCCAGCCCCGCACTCGCAGGTTGGGGTGTTCGTGCCCAGCCACCTCCCAGGCTGGCTTTTCGGACTCAGGGCACAGGGGAATCAGGCTGCAGACGTGCAGGCCAGCCTCTCCTGGCAATCAGCAGCATTTCCCAGCTGGGAAAGGGATGGATGGAACAGACTGGGACAGAGGGCCTGCTGGCGGATGCTTACGTTACAGTCTATTTCTAAAGAGGAAGGGAAATGCAGATGTGACCAATGCAGGAGCAGAGCTGATTTGAAATAAGGGAAAGATCTTTCAAAAAAATGTTTTTGGAAGGAAGATAACCAAAGTTCCTGAGGAGTCTGGGAGAGCACGGTTACACCCGTGCTGAGCATTGTAACCGCCTCAGGATGCAGAGACAGAGAGCAGGAGGATCAGAGGGATGTTATTTCCTTGAAGATGTTTTCTGCTGAGAAGTGCTCCACCAGTGTAACGTGACTTACTCCTCATATGGTCCCTGTTCTCAGGATCCCTCCCCCACGTAAGCAGAACATGCATTTCCCAAATACCCCACTTAGCTTACAGGGTGTGCCTGAGGATGACTTGTGCTTCCTGGTTCACAGTTCCTTCCCGAGCAAACCAAAAAGCTCCCTCCCCCTCAGTCTGCTCACCTGGCTCAGCAGCTTCCCCTTGAGTGACATTTTCAGCAGACCAAGGATGAACGGGGGTTGTCTTAACCCAGAGCTTGTGTTCACATTAAGGGGCTGGAGGAACATGTGGGTGATGCACCAGTGCAGCAGCAATGCCTGAGCCAGATAGCAACGAGGAGCCCAGTGAGTAGATGGAGTGACGTGGTGTCACCCCACGCACTTCTCTGTGCTGGCTGGACAGGCTCACAGGTCACTTCCTGGGGCTCCTGCTCCCTATGTGTCATAGCTAGTGTTAGGTGTAAAAGTTTTCTTCAAACAATGAAATTGGAGACAGGGATGTTCTCAGGCTGTCACAGCAGGTACCTGATAGTTAACCACTGTGGGATTTAAGTGCTTTTGTGTGTGTGTAGTGGAGGAATTTCTGAACTCCTTCACACTTCTTGATTGTAAGGCAAGTTGCGTATCTGTGCACAGGCAGGGCTATAGGCAAACCTGTACCAGGGAGGGAGGCTGAAAGCACCCCACAGCTTCCCATCCTGTTCTTGCTTTTCTCCTCAGGCAGCGGTCTGGATTTTGTGTCAGCCTTTCCCATTTTGCCCCTTTGGGCCAGGGCTGGCACAAGGCTGGTACAAAGGCAGAGCACACATATGTGGTGACTACCTTCTAAGTTCAGAGGGGATCTGGCTGAGGATCTGGCTAGGGAATGAACCACTGGGTAGAGCTGGTTGGCCCAGGGATGTACCATTTCATGCTAACTCAGGCAGCAGAGAACCCACTTCCCATTTCTGCTGAACTCCAGTCAGTGGTGGAGGCTCCACTGAGGCTGACAAACTAACCAACACCATCTTTCAAAGGAGAAAGTGCATTTAGTGCTTGTTAAGAAACAATTTGAAGACAGATGTCTTGTGGTAGGGAGCTGTCTGTTTGCTCAAATTTTCACTCAATGCATCAACGTGTCGTGATTTGAGCTGGGAGAATGACTGCTCCAGTGAGAAAGATCAAATTCTTCACCTCCACCATTGCAGCCCAGCAATACCCTTGCCACATCCCTGTTTGTTCCCCAGGGCCTGGGTGGAGCTACCAAACCACCTCCCACAGACTAACCAAAAAGATGAGTAATGATTATTAATCCTCTAAATTATGGGATTAAAACTGTTGACATGGAGAAGGCCACTGCTTTTGCCCCTGGTCATCATGCCCCCTGTTCATCCTGAGCCACCTTCAACAACCCTACTGAGTCCTACCAGCACCTATCAGGTGACCACCCCAAAAGAACACAGAAACGTTAAACTTCACAACCAGCACCCATTTCCTGTCTCAAGCCAGAGAGCTCTAGCAAAAGCGGCTTCATCCATAATTACTCAGTCCCCCTTAATAAAGTTGATGCCATTCCCTTCTTGGTTCTGTGTTCTCAAGGCTACATGACCAAAACCCAAGAGGACCAAGTATTTTCTCCGTTAGTGAGGAATCTGTTCACTTCAGATTTGCACAAATACTAAAGAATTCAGAAATTCTTCTAGGAAACTTGGTAGACAAAAAACTTATGTTTAGAGTGGTGGCCCAACCAACATCATACAGGCTCTTGCCTTTTCTCAGAGGGAGCGGGCTTTTGGTTAATGAATGCTGTCCTACCAGCTGAATTCTTCATCAAAGCTGAGCTGGGGCCCAGAGCTGCTCCATCAGGAGATCCACATGAGAAATACAGGTGAGGCTAGAATTGCACCTTACTTTGCACATGCAGCTCAGCACAGAGCTGATCCTGAAATCCCAGTAAGGCAAAAGTTCAAAGAAGCAAGAGCCAGCCCTCAACCCTTCTTGGCTGGGGCAGTCCAGTTACAGACCTGCTCAGAGGTGGAGAACACAGGACCAACTCCCAGTTCTTCCCAGACGGACACCTCTTGGGCAAGTCATCCAATTGTACCTACCTCCAAATTGAGGCTTGCAGCTCTGCAGGTAGGGAGGGCAAAAAATGCCACCATGTGCGAGCTACAAGAAGGTCAGTATCTGGGGGAATGGTGGTGACCCTGCAGAGAGGCTGTTCCAGACTGCAGGTGGGCTGGAGGAAACGGATGAGGAAGAATGCAATGCTGGTCCTCCTCCTCCTCTGCAGAGACTGAACAATGCAGACAATTTGTTCTTGCCATGCCCGGGTGGTATATGGCTGATTACAGGAGGAAGTCTGATGACTGGATCTATGGAGAACTTGCTCAAATTTTAAGCTATTAGGACAGGGCTCAGCACAGTTTTAACACACTCCTCTTTTTTCTGTTGACCATCTCCCTCCCCCCATCCCTTTGGAAACATTCAAGTTAGGCCAGTGTTAATAGCTGAGGTCTTTATTTAAAGTTTTTTATATACAGTAGAAGTGTCACAGATAAATCTGCAACAATCAGACAAGACAAATGTAAATCTCTCTCAACAATTAGCAGCTTAAGATCTATAAACTACAGTGTTACGTTCACAAGTGTCATTTCTGTACTTTTCAACCCGTGCAAGTGAGTTTTTCTGTTTATTTTTTTACACTTTTAAAACACACTTACAGCTAAGTCAATTGCCTACTACTATACCACCTGGCATACACAACACAGACACACAGGGTTTTAAACTCTTTAGCCACATTCAGAATTCACTTTAAAAATGGCAAAACTACCCAATCTTGAACCCCTTTGTAGCTTGGCTTCTTTTGTTATAATGCTGCTTTTTTAATTAAAAAAAAAAAAAAAAGGCATATTTTCAAAGCTGAAAGACAGTGTTTTTCTGTCCCAGTGCAACATGTACAGAACTCAACATTTAATCTGATCAGACCCTAAGGACTCATGAGACTGGAATAAACCGATGAAGTAATTGCTGTGAGCATGCTGAGTATCATTAAACTAAACTAATGAGGCTGAGAGAAAAGAGAACTTTATAAATTTAAAAATGGTAAGTTTTTTTGCATCAAGATTTTCTTTCTTCTTTACATTGAGAAAGCAAATAAGGGGAACGGATGAACTTCATTTGAACCATTGAATTTCAATGAAGAGCTGCTGCTTTTTGAACTAACGCAGTCCATTATATTCTTCCCTTTTTATATGCCAAGTTGATATGTGCTAAACATATCTAAGCAGTTTCAGAATCGTTTAAACTCTGAATATGAAATGTTTTGGGAAACATTCAGCAACTCAGAGATGGTCACTAAAAAGTTTACATCCATAAGGAAGGCTAATAAAAGGTACTCACACGCACACTCACATCTGTGGTGGAAACTGTCTTCTATGTGTCATCCAGAAACGCTTCATCAAGAAAGCAAACACAACCACTTACAAGGAAAGGGAGCTTTAAAGCTAGAATCACATTTCCAACAATATAATAATTGTTAAACTATCAGAAATCATCACAGACCTTCAAATTGAAGAGGGAGGAAAAGCCCAAAATGTTGTGCTAATGCAAAAGGCAAAACACATGGCAGTTGTGTTCAGATAGGAAAAGTGGATGCAGCATCATATATGGCATTACTGCAGACAACTTTCTGGAATGGAAGAAACTGTCGAGAGAGAAAGACAGACAGACAGACATTGTCCAGAACCATATGTACATGGCCTTCACCAAACAGTTTTGAGGTGATAAGTTTCTATTAAGCCTGTGCCTTCTGGCAAATTAGCAAATGGTATTTACTGAAGATGACACAGAGTTGAGATGCTAAATGAAATTAGGATATAAAGAAGAGGGCCAAATGGTTCCTTCAAATACTATGGACGAGTGGCACTAAGTGTCCAGATCCATTGGCTTTAAACTCCTTCCTGCTTTGACCACATAAAAGTTCTAGTGTGATCAAAACTGCGAAAAACAGGTGCAAAGGCTGGTTTTTAGAAATAAAGGCAACAAAGCTTTTCAATTACATGCCAAATCAGTTCTTACTGTTATTCACACCTTTGTTTCTGACAAAAACTATGTAATGGGAAGACGGTGGTTACCCATGTAATATTCAATCAGCCACAGAAGGGTGGTAAACAAAATAGTTTCACTGGAGCTAGAAGCATGGTCTAGGGAGGGATGTTTATGCAATCTTGGCTCTGTCCGCAACTCTGTGCAAAGCATGATTATTTTTGGCTTGAGTCAGTTGCAATTGGCAATTTGTGTTTTAAGTAGGACAGGAGCAGATTAGCGCACATGGTGACAAAGAGAAGTGTGCTGGGATCCCTAGGGAGAGGGGTACCTGAGTTTCCTGTGACTATGGAAAAAACAGACAGAATCTTTGAAGGAAGAAGGATGGTTGGGCAGCAGAGGGCTTGCCTCCACTTGCAATCAGAAGACCCTCAAGGCTGTTAACCTAGTTTGAGGGAATTTCTCAGAACCCAGAATTTGCATCATAGCATAAAATCCTAGGCTTCTGTGTGTGTGTGTATATATGTGTGTGATGTACATATTCCATATATGTATATGCATGATTTCAACTGGTTTAGGTCACTTGGGCAACATTTGGTTCCTAGAGGGAACTTAAGCCTGGAAGGAAGGAAAACAGTAAGATCTAACTAAACACCATAAATGGTTTAGAAAGAGAATCCTGGAGTATTTTTGGATTTAATGGCGAAGGAAGTTGAATCTTGGCTTTGTTATGGTGAAAGGGACACCAGTTAGAAAAACAGCATAGAGTGAATGCAGATCCTTGGACATGAAGCCTGCCTGCCAGTGCCGACAGGTCACCAGCATGTTGCTGGGACTTCAGAGTTACATTTGAAGCTGACATTTCCTGTAAAGCTTCAAAAAGGTATCTACACCAAGTATTTGCCCCCAAGGCTGAAGAAGAGGATGCTCTCTATGGCACACCACACAGACAGAGTGTACAAAGAAGATCTTGACACAGACACACAAATGATCTTACCAAAGCCTGACGGGAGGAAAACTTTGGTTTAACATTTTAGGAGTTTATTTAAAAATTAAATCAAGAGATATTTCTGAAACAATCATTCTTTTAAGTGGACTGTTGATTCAGTATTTCTTTCCTTAAAAGAACCTGTCTTTTCCCTAGGAAGGGATGAAGAGAAATTCCTATTCTTATCCTGAGGCCAGGAACGAGAGATGACGTGGAAATGAGAAATATAAACATACTATGCTTCACATCTGGAAGAAGAAAAAAAGGAAAAAAAAAAAAAAAGCCCTGTATGACAAAAATGTGTGGAGAAGATAGATGTTTTTCATGATGCTGCATCTGTATGCTCAGGAGGACAGATAAATGGCATATGAATAGCACTGCGTTCCAGACAGGCTGGCACTAGAAACTACTCTCTGCCCTCCTCAAAACTGTTTCAGGACAAGACGGCTCACAATTATTCACGCACTTCTTCATTTAAAAACATCACTTCTTTATTTAAAAGGAAAAAAAAAAAATAATGACCCTCCCAACCCCTTCCAAAAAAACCCCCAATAATAATAATAATAATTATAATAAAAAATCCTATTAGAAACAATAAGGAAGCACTGAGAGTTTGAGTATTACACTCTTCAAGTATGCTGTTCGGATTTTTTTTAAATCTGTGAATATACATATATAAAAAAAACCTTAAAAGTGCGACCAAGGGCTTCTGCTTAAAGATAAGTATTTCAAGGACTACTTCAAAATACTGTATCACGACTGTGCAGTTACTGTGTATGGCATGAGGCTTCCACTTCATATGCTTAGCCAAGTTAGCCAGCCTTATAGAAAGTTATTGTAAGTCAAGTTAGCACAAATGGTGAACCCAGACACTGAGTCGGGAAAGAGATCCACACGTTGTTGTTTTTCTCTTGTTAAGGAAAGAAACCACTCTGAATGCATACATTTGGACATGGAATGTGAGCAGACTTCACAGTAAAAGTTTAGTGTTACAGGTTTGCTGTGGTACCATCATTCAAGGCTGTGCACTAGATTTAGCTTTGCTCATCTTAAGCTAACCATGCTCTCTTCTTCCTGACAGGTTTAGTACAGTAGTTCAAGCCACAATTTAAATTGCCCATTGGTATGCTCCAAATTTCTGTATTTTATTTATTTCTTTTGTACACTTTAAAGAATCTTAAGATTTGCATCCAAAGAGAACCATGCTACATAAAAATTATCCAGGATTCTCGCCAAAAAGAGTTCTTGAATAAAATCTAAAAAATACTATTGCAATGCATCTCGCAGAGAAAAAACGTTATTCTAAATGTAAACAAATTCACTCGGACACTTTAAAACTTCAGCGGAGTAGTTGCTGACTAATCTTTGCCACGCTTGCTCACTGAGAGCACGGGAGGAGGGTGATGCAGCCAATTCCTGCCGCCATCATCTGGGGGGCGACAAGAACCGTTCCAAGTAGCCGGTGATGGCATCCCAGTGCTTCCACAAAAAGGCCATGAAAACCACTATGAATAAAGTGCTGAACGTCCTATTGCGAGTCTTCATGAGGGGCACGACGCAGTTGGCCACAGTGGAGACGAAGACAAGGAGGACAGCCATGACAGCCAGGAGGATGTTGATGAACTTTCCCAGCAGGTTCCTGGCTGTGGCGTTCTCCAGCCCCTCCAGCTGCACCACTTGCTGCTGTTGCTGCTGCAGCTCCATCTTGGAGATGCGGGTCTGGCATGCTTCCAGTGCCTCCTGTGGGTAAGAACACATCACTGGGTTGCCAGCACCCCACAAGTCCACCCCAGTGGCGGACAGTCCATGGCTCTTACCTCACCAACTAGGCCAGACCAGGGCCACCCTCCTTGTGCCTCACACACCTCCTGCAGGACTTGAGTCACTACACTGATTTCATGCCCTGCAGCAGGAGCAGGGTAAGCTGTGCGTTTCATGTGATTGAGGGTGAGGAGCCCCTTGTTAACTCGGCATTGCTGTTTGTAACACACTGTGTCATTTCATTTACACCAGAGAGGCTGAACAGGGATGACAGGCTGGGTAGAAGTCTGGCTTTGTTAAAACACACACTTCAGCTGCCACTTCACACTGCCAGCTGCCTGTCCCTGCACGTGGCACAATGGTCACCTGGGACCTTACCATCCTTCCTGCCTCACGGCCAGACCCCAAGGGAGGAGGATGCGACAGCCCTCAGCAATCAGACAGCATCTGTCCAGAAAGGGAGGGCAACCCAGTGAGCTTCTCATTTCAGCTTTGGCTTCAAGAGACCACTGAGGGTACAAAGCTGCTGTGTCCAGCCATCACTCCTCCTCCTCCTCCTCTTCCTTCTGGGATGTGCATTCCCAGAGCTTCCCATTTCCATCACTTTCCTTGCAGTGGCTTGTGCTTGTCCAACCCTTCCATGAGCCCATTCAATTCTCTCATCAATCTGGCAGAAAACTAAGTCAACAAGAATAGCTAACCAAAAAGGCTTGGCCACATTCTGCTTGCTTAGTGAGCTGAATGAGCTCAGGGAAAGGTCTGAGGAGCACCAGGGCTGGGACTGTGCAGCTGGCATTGCAGGAGGAAGGTCTCCTTCTCCAGACTGCAGCAAGCTGTGGTACTGACATAGCTCCAGGTGACACTGCAAGGGCTGGAGGAAGGAGATGTCTAGGAGAAGGGTAAGAAGCATGACATTTATGCAACTGCCTCTAGGAAGAGGTGAAGCAAAAGCACGTGGAAGGAGAAGACTGTCCTGTACAAAACAACATCTGTGAAGCACTTGGGGGTGATTGTTTACTTGACCTTTCACTATGCTGAACCTCAAGTGGACCAATCCAACCCACAGGACAACACTGGTGACGTGCAGCAGGGTGGGTTAGGGGGAAGGAAGGGGGGGTTTAAGGCAATTAATAGAATGAGACATTTCCTGCTCTTGGAGATACAAAGTTACAATTTTTCCATCAATTCTCTGTCAGAGTTGCTTTTCTCAGACCTAAAGGCCAACTTGGGGTAACATCTAGAGGTCTGCAGCAAGCAGCAGTCTCTCTCAGACTGATCACTGAAATAGGAACCACGACTCGTTGCCTGCAGACTTAGCTCTGTCACTGTTTCTCTGCAGCAACAGCCCATGCTCTTACCTAGTTTTTCATGCAAGAAAACGCTTACCTTGTCCCCAGCAATGCTAAGGAATAGTCTGTCCCAATTTGCGACTTTACAGTAAAAGCACCGAACCATAAAATGAAGATTAAAAAAAGCTATTGAGAAATCCCCACTTCAGTTTAAGTTTTCAACTTTACTTCTTCCTGCCCTGTTAAATTAGAGAGGAGAACAAAACCCAAGTATTGTAACATTCCCCCAAGGGACAGTCTCCTGTTTACTCTGTCAGAGGCCATGGCACCACTGTCCACAGACACTGATTTATTTTAACCTTAAAGGTCACCTGTTACATTTCTCTGTCATTGCATCATGTCTGTGGAGGTCAATGAAACATGAGGGCTTCTCGTCAGTTATGGTCCCTGAAAGTAAAGGGCAAAACTGCCTCCTTTAACTGCAAGCAACCTGGAAGGATGCTGACGCAACCGGACTTGCAGCTGGATCTGCAAGTGTGCCAGAAGCACAGCCTGCTCTGTCTCCAGAGGAAATCACCTGCCTGAAGCTCCTCGGGGGGAGCAAAGAGGGAGAACTTCGACCTACAATTCTCAGCTCACACTATAAATACCTCACATCAGCAATCAAAACTGAGATGCCTGCTAAAACTAGCACAAGTATGTAAAATGGATGATAGATCTGTTTTTGACTAGACCTTTCTTTCTAAGGTTCAGATCATTCCCCAGGTCTTTTGCTCTGTGGAAGGTCCTCCAACTCCATAATCTCTGTTTCCATAGCTTTGGTCTTTTACATACTGAAAGAAACTTTGTTTTTAAAAATACCTCCTTATTTGGGCAAAACCAACAGAAAGAATTGTTTCCTGACTCAATGCAGTGGATACACAAAGCCATTTTTCCTTAGACATGTGTGACCATTGCTCTGAAATTAGTGACACAGAACCACACCCTAGGGTCAGTTTACCAGGAACACTACCGTAAAAAAAGTGTCCAGGTCATGGCCCATCAGTTTCTAACACCCTGCAAAACCCTGTACCAAAGGCGGATGCAGGCTTCCACTTTGCGACAACTTATTTAAAAGCTCTGCTCCAGACCAAGCGTCAGGCTCCCTCTGCAGATGAACCTGCCTGCTGGTGCATGGGCACAGCCCTTCTTTACAAAGAAGTTACTTGGAGAGGTACCCGAGGGTCAGGGATGGAAAAAAGGCCCTTCCAAAACTCGTCAATATGCAGTTTAGCTATAAAGCTACAAGGATTAAAACCAAATATTGAGTCACAGAAATGTTTCAAAAGCGAAGGAGTTACAGAAGGAGGAGATGAAAGACAGGACTTGAGTGTCCCTGTTTCTGTCACCCACCTGGATGTCCCGGGCTCGCTCGTAAGACTGATAGGCAATTTTCTCCTCCATGCTGGCCAGCTCCTGTTTTAAATTGAGGATCTCGTTCTGGTGGAGCTCTGTCAGGTCATTTAGCTGCTCTTCAAGTCTTTCACATCTAGAAATGATATACAGGGTACAGTAGCTTTAATGAGAAGAGGACAGCAAAATTACCCAGTAACAATCGAGCAATGATCATTTCTGCCGAAAACTAGTGTGGCTACCTCCGTCATTACAAAAGCATGCATTACAATGGAAGGACCTCTCCCTGGGAATTAAGGAAATCCTTTCTACCAGGTAAGGTAATGTTAATCCTGTTTCTATCCTGGGGAAAAACTCACAGAGTGGTTAGATGACAACNGTGTGGTGGGGCTGAGCCCCTGCGACCTGCCAGAACGTGGCTGTCGGGGCTCCAAAGCGATATGAAACAGGAGGATAGAGCCTGGGGGCTTGAAAATGGCTGGGAAAGCTGTATCCTAAATAAATGCAGAACAGGATGGTGGAGATCTAGGGCAATGCCCATCCCTTTCGCTGTAAGGTGCCAGGATGGTCAGGGTGGGATACAATGCTTGGCAGTGCTGTTTGTCCTCCTGGATGGTGTCCCCAGGTGCTTAGTGTGGGTTTTCTGTCCCGCTGAGGGCACTTGCTGTGTCCAAGCCCCTGTACCATACTGTACCATCCCATCCCATCCCATCCCATCCCATCCCATCCCATCCCATCATCTTCTGCCACACTTCCCACTGGTTTCTCATTCTTGGTTCATTACCGGAGACACCTCTGACAGTAACCAAGCTATGCCTACAGCTGTTGTGGCCGTCGGGGCTTTTCCACTCTGATTTCCACTGACTGTCTTCTCATTGTATCAGCATAAAATATAGCTCTTATCATCTGACCCTTGATACTAATAACTGAGAAATTTCTAAGGAATTCAACACAGAGATAATTCCTTGTTTTAACTTCAGTTCCCCTTTGACTCCATCTTAATTTAATTTATACACACACACACAAAATGAATAAACAATATTTANCCAGGTCATGGCCCATCAGTTTCTAACACCCTGCAAAACCCTGTACCAAAGGCGGATGCAGGCTTCCACTTTGCGACAACTTATTTAAAAGCTCTGCTCCAGACCAAGCGTCAGGCTCCCTCTGCAGATGAACCTGCCTGCTGGTGCATGGGCACAGCCCTTCTTTACAAAGAAGTTACTTGGAGAGGTACCCGAGGGTCAGGGATGGAAAAAAGGCCCTTCCAAAACTCGTCAATATGCAGTTTAGCTATAAAGCTACAAGGATTAAAACCAAATATTGAGTCACAGAAATGTTTCAAAAGCGAAGGAGTTACAGAAGGAGGAGATGAAAGACAGGACTTGAGTGTCCCTGTTTCTGTCACCCACCTGGATGTCCCGGGCTCGCTCGTAAGACTGATAGGCAATTTTCTCCTCCATGCTGGCCAGCTCCTGTTTTAAATTGAGGATCTCGTTCTGGTGGAGCTCTGTCAGGTCATTTAGCTGCTCTTCAAGTCTTTCACATCTAGAAATGATATACAGGGTACAGTAGCTTTAATGAGAAGAGGACAGCAAAATTACCCAGTAACAATCGAGCAATGATCATTTCTGCCGAAAACTAGTGTGGCTACCTCCGTCATTACAAAAGCATGCATTACAATGGAAGGACCTCTCCCTGGGAATTAAGGAAATCCTTTCTACCAGGTAAGGTAATGTTAATCCTGTTTCTATCCTGGGGAAAAACTCACAGAGTGGTTAGATGACAACTGTCAAGTGATGCAAGAAACCAAGGACAGAATTAAAATAGAACAAGTTATTCCCCAAACTTTTATTTAAACCAAACCATTCTCTTCTAATACCATAAGCTCTTAAGCATTTTCATCTACAGTTGGAACAGTAGCAGGCATAAAAATGACACAGAAATTAAATGTGACCAATGCCTCAGAGAACATGATGATCCTGTCTGATCTTTACACATGAGGTCACATGAGTACTTTGATTTATTTTTTCTTTATCTCTCATGAATGATTCAGCTTAACTAGCAAAGATCATCATACTGTTTATAAGGAGGGCACGTGAATCACTAACCTGCAGGCTTACTTTTTCAGTTTGCTACTGGTAAATGAAGTGGGAACAGTCCTGAGAAAGGAGGCTGCCCAAAAAAATGAGTTACCACAATTCTGAGATATACAGTTTTGTTTCTTATTGAGGGAGTTTTAAATTGACTTCAACGATAGCTCCATAATGTTATTTTACTGCCTTCAAAACACGTTAAGGATACTTTGCATTTGTCTGCAGCACTTCATTTTTGGAATTTCAAGTCCAAATTTCCAAGTAACATGCTTCAATACACTTTTAAAATCTGGCAAGTATTTTTATTACTTCCAAAAGGTAAACATACACAGAGAGCTAGGCCACAGCCCAAGGGTCGGGAGCGGCAAGCNTAATTTATACACACACACACAAAATGAATAAACAATATTTATCTAGAACGAAGAATTTAATTATAAGTTCTGAAACGAAGATAAAAATCCTGCTTCCGTGTCCGTCCCCCCCCAAGATTTTTGGTGCTTCTCAAGCTAAATATTCAGAATCTGTCGGCACAAGCCCGCCTTTAAAATGGTCTTGAGGTTTTGTTTTTAATTGAAAAGTCTGAAGAAAATTTTCATTTACATTCCCAATGCAATATTGCTTTTAAACTAAGGAGTCAGACATAGCATGACAATTTCCAACAACAAAACACATGTGGTCAACCAGAAGTGAGACTAAGGCAACCAGCAGCTGACAGGGCTCAGCCCAGAAAGGTGCCACAAAGCTGCACAACCAAGGCAGGACACACAAGAGAACTGGTTTCCCAAGAAAGACAAGCTGCAAACAAAGGAATGGCCATGTGAAGATTGGCTAATGAAGGAGCCCAGATAATTAATATTGCCATTTCTTCCCACCCAACTTAAAAAAAAACAAACAACTTGCCAACAGCCAAGAAATCACAACTAAACCCACTCTAAGTCCCAAAGGCAGCATTAATTACTTGAGATACATTCAGTTTATTAATATATTACAAAATTCTCCAGTGGGTTTATTACAGAAAAAGGGATTTAAGTATTTCTGAAAATACGATGTCTTTTAACCTCTTCCCACATAAATGCCCTTCATAAAACAGCTATTGCCAGGCAGCTTAAATCCTGTTCTCAAACAAGAAACAATTGTATTTTAATAACTTCAAAACTACCTCAATCTACAGGAAACATAAGGAAACCTTGCAAATCCGTACAGTTAAGAGTATAAGCATAACATGATTAGCAAAGGGTTGGCTCCAATCCTCCCTGCCCTGAATGCAGGACTACCAGCTTGTTCCCAACCACACTTCCATTTCCCTGCTCGACCCCAGAGCTTTTGCAGTTTGCACCCAAGAATTATCTGCACTTTCAGAAACTGGCGTGTTAGGTAACTGCTGGAATTGGGTTATTTAAAAAAAAAAAACAAAAACAACAAAAAAACCTAACCTACCCAGACTTATTTTTGAAATTACACTTCCTCCATTTGTCTCCTTTTCACTTCTTGTCCCATTATCTACAATTTAGAAAATGATTTTTTTTCCTGCTGTTTTCTCCTGGTGTTCAAATTTGAAAAGCTAAGAGGGGTTCATGTGACTTACAAGGCCCAAAGCCAGGGCTTTCCTGTTGAAGGATGGTTCACATTTAATGCACAGGTATTACAAAAACAAAAGGGATTGGACATCTGTCAAGAGGGTTAAGATTATACTCACACTTCCCTCTCTAACATATAAGTGCCAGTGTCTATGCAACAGACTCTAAACTTGTCTGTGAATACAGTGCCCTGAATGATATTCCATTCCATTCCAATGATATATTTCAGGTATGGAAAATGCCTTATTAGAGTCTAAGAATTATTTTTTCACTAGCTACCATGTGAAATTTCCCCTTAAAATTACTAGCCTCTAGATTAAGAGGCTCCAGCCCTGAAACTTTTCTCTATGACAGACTAGTGCTGACTGTCACAATTACCATCAGAAATGTTCATATAGAAGACACCCAATACACTGCTGGGGTGCTTG
The DNA here is from genome assembly GCA_013400195.1 of Aramus guarauna. Classification (NCBI taxonomy): domain Eukaryota; kingdom Metazoa; phylum Chordata; class Aves; order Gruiformes; family Aramidae; genus Aramus; species Aramus guarauna. The sequence continues at coordinate 443,836 of VXBL01002132.1, read as the reverse complement.
GCTGAAGTAAGGGATATGGGAATGCTTCACTTAAAAAAGCTGTGTCAGATTTCCACACTTTTTCTGAGGCTTACTGCTTGGGAATCAGAGAACTGATTTGAAAAGGCATTTTAAATAACTGCAAAATACATGGCTAACACAGCATACGTAAGGGAGAGACATGATGATAAGGACATTTTATTTGCACTCAGTAAGTGCTCTGGCAAGTACAGAAAATGATCAAACTGATGCTAAAAGATCTTCACAGTACACAGTGAACGGAGTTTAATACTTCTCTTCAAGCATCTCTCAAGATGGACCTTTCTTTTTTATAGCTATGTCATACAAAATCTCATCTGATCTTTATTTGTCATCCCAATACGTTTTTATGCTACTGAACACACTGTTTTCAATAGCAGAATGCTAAAAGCAGCATCTACTTGCAACGTACTCCAAGTCTTCTGTCTAGATGATACACGAGGGACAGAGCTTGCTCCCAAGGGAGCACGAGCTGCTCTCCGTGCCCGCATCACGCTGTGCTTTCAGCTCTGAAGCTCCCCCAGCAGAAGACAATCGCTTTGCAGGGACATTTCAGAGCTTTCATAGCTGACCCAACACGCTGCCTTTGCTGCCCCGCCACACTCCAGGAAGGCCTCTTCAACCCTTCTAGGCCTCAGAGGTTTAGCACGTTTGATCTATTTTAAAATAAATCATGTGAACAGACAGGTCAATAATTAGACTATCAGCAAAATCAGATAAATGAAAGCACCAAAATCTAGCATTTTGGCTGACAGATTTCTCCTGACAGGAGCATGGGAGACTTAAACATCCTTCTTTCCAAGGATGCTGGGCTTGGGAAGAAACCCAAACTCTTGGACTGGCCACACTCCAAATATGTGAGCTCATGATCTCACTGCGTACAAACAGGTTCCTAAATGGACACACAAGATGAAAATACTCAGCAGGAACTTTATTTCAGTCTCAATAGCACAGAAAGTCCCTGCTCGTATCAGTAAACAACTGCCACCTTCCAACTGATGAGATAAGCAACAGGCTATTTCAGCGCCCGCTCCCGGTGCAGAAGGAACACAGCGATGGCCAAGGTGCCGCCAGAATCTTCCTTCCTCAATGACTCAGCCCCGGCGCAGTGCTCCGGGGCTGGCACGTGCTGCCCGGAGGCAGGCAGGGCAGCACAGCACAGCACAGCCCACCTTGGTCTTGCCGAGGTGCCGCCAGGCCAGCCCGGGCACCCCACAGCGCTGGGATGGGAAAACTGGAGCGACTGCACCAGCAAGTCCCTGCCTCGGAGCCAGTCAGCAAAACGGCAGCTACATGGATTGATAGGCAAGATCTGGAAGCAATGGGAAGGAGGGAGGAGATTGAGGAGGTCATGGAAAACCTGCGAGACAAGCCATAGCTGATAAACAGAAACTGCATGAATGTGCAAGGAAAAAAGATCAGAACCCACAGAAAAGTACAACATCTAAGAAAGAGGAAATGGACAAAGATCGGGTGAGATGTGAGATCGGGCACGTGCTTTGTTCCAGCTTCCAGGTACAATACAAGCACTCAAGTGTTGCACTACGAGCAGAGGCTTCTGCAAAACACTTCTTTTTTTAAGCTTTAACTGAACTCAGTGCGTGTTTTTGAAAGCTTCCTAGAAATAGAGCAGAGTTGTGAGGTATTTATAGCTTTTAAAGCCAGTTATGATTAACTTGAATCCCCAGCCTCCCAGCTTCAAACCACAACCTCCATTCCCATCTTTTCATTTTTCCCTAAGAGAGCCAAGGAACGAGAGGGGTTCCTAGTCAGAGGAACAGGTGCCAGCCCCCTCCACCAAGGCAGCAGCATCTTCTCTGCCCTCAGACACATCATGGAACCTTCCAGTCCTCAGGGTGATGCTGGCTTTTATCTTCATTATGTTTTAAAATACACAAGCTATCAAACAAGAATCTAGATTTGTACAATAAGGTATTAATCGTGCTGTGATTAACCCATGAGCTCCTCATGGATCATGCAGTTACCTGCTCATCTCTGAAAGCCTGCAGGGGCAAGGGTACTTAGCGTGGTTTAACTGGTCCTCTTTAAAGGTCACACCTTTAATTAATTTGCATAAACATTCCAAATGGCAGGTCTAAATTACTATCTTTTTAAGCATTTATAATCCAAATACAGATTTTCCCAAAGGTTTTCACTCCAGGCTGCCTTGGTTCGTGGTTAGGCTCTGGGCTCACCTCAGGGAAGCACTCAGTAAAGGTTAACGGCACACGACAGATATGATTTCATATTGTACTAGCATGAGAACCTATGTGAACCTTGCTAAATGGTTTCAGGGAATAACTAACCAGTTTAGCTGACAACATATATCAGTCCCAAGGTCTTCTATTGTACTTTCAGACCGCTCTTCAGCTGTACGGTGCTTGCATATAGCATTCCGCTATGAATGGCTGCTGTACGTGTGAAACAACAACCTACACAGCAACAGACAACAGGACCCTTCTCTGCTGGGGAGCGGAAGATCAAACTTTGCATCGCTTCGTTATGTGAATCCATGACAATGAGGCACTAGGAACCAAAGTTGCTGCGCTGGGCGCCTGTTTCAGTCAAATTGCTGATTGTTGCAAAGCAGGATTAGAAAGCAGTGTTGGCCTGGCTTTGTCTACCCAAGCTTTGCAAAGCACACAGAAAGCTCGCTGCCTCCACAAGACCCTAGCAGGCTAAGCCTTTTCAAATGTTTTTCCAATGATCTGGCACCAGCATGTCTAAAGAGCTGTGGGGCAACTCCACGTCGCGCTGTGCAAACCAACGCAGGAAGCGGCACATGGCACTTCAGAAAGCCTGTCCCCACACCCTGCAGCTCTGCTAAGCCTCGCAGGTTGTGCTTCACAGCCTGGCCAAAGTGACACGGGCTGTAAGCAACCTCATTACTAAAGCCTGCTGTCCTCCATCAGAACAAGGAGTTGGGCCTTGCATTTGTTATTTAAAGTTAAAAAAGCTCAGTTTAAGAATCCTGTTGATTTAGCCTGCGGCATCCTGAATGGCTGCAGAAGGGCAGCTGGTAACTCTTCCCTCCAGAGCCTGGGGTCGAGCCCTCACTCCCAGCATGTTATGGGGAGGACACAAGATGTGCTGGTATGGGGCAGCCTGCTGAGAGCTCTCTCCCACCCAGCGTGGAAGGGGAAGGGAAAACATTCCCTCAGCACCTCTCCAAGGGTTGCTCTCCTCGGGGGGTGGGGGGGGAGAAGTGGGAGTAGCTGGCTGCCATACCATACTGTCAGGCTACCTCCTTGAAGCCACCATCACCTCTCTCCTGTGACCCGATGAGGGACTGGCAGCACTGCAGCACTCCTCCACCTTTCCATTCCTTCCAGCAAGGGAAAGGCTGATGGAAACACAGGTTACCCCTGTCCAGAGCCGCATGAGCTCCATGACAAGAGCACTGCCAATATCTGACATTTAATTTAACTTCATTTCATCGTACCCTGCTGCTGGGGAGCTGAGCGAAGAAAGGAAGGGAATATCCTAGTTTTGGCACATGGGCAAGATCATGTCTTTTTGGAAAGCCCTAAGAAAGTGAGATATGTCTTTCTCTGGTAGATATGGATCTGAGTGTTGGAGGAGGCAGGGTCAGACACTGTCCATCTGTGGCCTCCTGTCTCTTGCCTTCACCCAAACCTCTGCAGGATTTTTGCAGGGCAAAGCACTGTCTGGATAACAGTAACTGCATCAAAGTACTCCTGGTCTTTTGGGTCACCTTTCTAAACCTCTTTGGCCTGACTTTTTATTTTGAAAACACTATGGAATAACCTTTTTCCTTGCTATTTCTTTCTTATGCAGTAAGGGGCATGAGCAGCAAAATAACAATATTTACAAAAGATAGAGCTGGGAGGGCAAAATCCTGAGAGGACCACAGGACTTCCCATCTGAATCAGGCCGCTGGGAACAGCCTGCTGAGTAGTTACTATCCGGGACTCTGGTGCCCCACAATTCACAGTAGTTAGCATAGAAACGAAGTACAAAAGTACATACCTGTACCGCTCCTCCTGCAGAGTCTGCATTATTAATGAGTAATCCCTCTGATAGCGAACCTTAAGGTCCTCAAATGATTCTTCCAGTCTTGCCTGCGTCTCTCGAATTTCTTGAATCTCATGCAGTATCGCATCAAACCCTGAGCTCTGCATATCCAGAGTGTTTGTTTTGGAGCTAGAAGCTCCCACAGGGCCCCCTGTCGTGCTGTTGGCTCCCACGGAGCCTGATGTGGCACTGGAGCAATCCTCTTCACTGCCATATTTTGGGCTTGACTGAAAGTTCTGAATAACACCTAGAGCCTTGCCTCCTGTTCCATCTTCCTGGCCTTCTTCTAAGGAGTCTTTCAGATTAGCAATGTTGTCTGCGCTCCCAAACTTGTTCCTTATGAGGGAGGCAATCTCCCGGGGTTTGGAAACCACAGCTCCTGCTGCTGAATGCGTAGCTTGGGAGAAACTGGAAAGCCCACCTTTTACGCTGTCTACTACTCCCTCACTGAAACCAGTGACTTTTGCTCCAACATCTTTCAAACCCTGATGCATATCCCTGAAGACGTCCTTTGGCTGCCGAGGGATCCCATTCTGTTCAATCTCTCGCAGCTTTCGATGGTAATGTTCTAGTTTCTTCTGCAGCTGCAAGATGGTCTGGGCTGACTTTTGATTTTTCTTCTCAAACACTTGCTTAATGCGGGCACTCTGCTGCTTGTCTGCATTGTTGGCCAGTTTCAGGTACTCTGCCACGTTGTCATCACGGGCTGTTTGTTCAATTTTGATCTGCTCGGTCAGCTTCAGTATCTTCTGTTGTAAGTGTGTGATAGCCACTTTTGTACGCTGAGGATCTGGGGTGCCATCAACAGAGTCTGCATTGATGCTGCCATCAGTGCTCGAGGCCACTGCACTGGAGGTCTGCGCTAAGCTGCTGACTTCCAATCGCTCGATCTAGGCAAGGAGAGAGAGAAATACAAGCGCTAATCACCAGCTTCACTAACATAAAACCTTTCCTTCTTTGTACTAGCCAACTTGACAAGTAGATACAATTCTGCAAAACTTTTTTCAGCTGGCCAGGGTACGGTATCAATCAACTCAGCTTTGTGTACTTTACAGACGTCTGGTAAAAGCTGAGAAAAAAACAAACCCCCTCATACTTAAGCCAGCTTAACAACCTCGAACAGCCAAAATCTGAAGCACAAAGCAAGACAGGGCACCCAAGGTTGGCAGGCCGAGTTCTCTGAAGTTTTAGCACAAGGCCAGCAGCTCTATCAGCTGGTGAGCAAAAAGAGAAGGTGATGGTGAAAGAGCAAAGGCACACAGAGCATACAGCAAACCTGAGTTACTCCCAGCGCTTCATCTGTTTGTACAAAAGCAAGCAATAATGAAACTTAACAGAAAACGTTAGATCTACATCTACTCGGGTCAGTGCTCAAGACAGAAATAAAAAGCCCTTCAGACCTCTGAAAACGTGGCCCCCCTCACGCTGTCAGGCCTGCAGCAAGCGACAAACCCTGTGAACAGGTGCCTCCGAGCGAAGGGAAAACAGACAGCAAGTTTCAAAGGACAACCCCCATTTTCAGCAAAAAGAAAAGTAGGAAGTTAAACGCTATTTCAGCACAAACGAGCCACACGAAGCAACGCCTGTCCCTCGCCTGTTAAAAGGCAGGATCGGGCAGTTCAGCTGCACCGCGACGCTCCCCCTCCTCGGGCCAGGCGCGCTCTTCGCGCCGCGGGACCCGCCCCTCCGGCCGAGCAGAGCCCCCGGCGCCCCCTCCCCGCCCGCGCTACCTTGGCCCGGCGCAGCAGCAGCGCCCGCTCCCAGTGCATGGCTCCCGCCGGGCTCCCGCATGGCTGCGCCCCACCTGGCCCCGGGCCCGCCCCCGACAGGCGCAGCGCCCGCCCCCGCGCCGGGGCGGCCTCGGGGCAGAGCGGCCCCGCAGCCCCGAGCCCACGAAGGGCGGCCCGTTCCGGGAGGGAGGGAGGCCTTTGGCCGGCGGGGGCCGTTCCCCTGCCCTGCGGCCGGCAACCGCGGCCCGGCCCAGCCTCCGCCCGGCCCCTGCCTCTGCCGCCCCGCCCCGGGCCGCGTCCCACAGCGTGTGGGCGGCCGCGGGCACCCGGGGAGCGCCCCAGCGCTGCGGAGGAGCGGGGGCCGCGGGCAGGCAGAGCCCGGCTGCCGCCAGAGCCCGGGCAGGGTCTTCAGCTTCTGCAGCCCCACGGCGGGGTCAGGTACCAACAGCTTCGCTTCCAGGTCACTTCTCATGCCGAACGCGCTGCTGTGTTTACCGGGGTCTGGCAGGAGGCTGAACGGTAAAGTCTAAAGATGATACTTGGTACCGCTCCCATTTTCAAAAAAGAAATCTGTTTTAATTGCTTTTAAACCATGCAAAACCAAATACATGTTTTGGCTTCTGTAGACGCAGCAAACAGCCCTATAATGCGTCGGATAAACAGGTTGTGATTCATGCCCTACACATTTCACAAACAAGCTTTAATGGTGCGCATTTGTTGTTCTCTCCAGACCCAGCAGGTTGATTTAAACACTGGGCAGCGCCCCAGATTATTTTATTTAAACAACTACCAGCCAATTCATAGCTTACTCCCTAAAAATGCACAACACAGTTCAGTGTTTGTCTTGTGAATATATGCTTTACAAACAAAAAAATGCTATTACAGTTAATTGTATCCCCCTCACTAGTTTTGATATTCTATATTTATGATTTAATGCAACAAAATTAACACCCTGCAGCAGACAGACAGCAATACTGGCGAGCGCTGCGCAGGGTCAGCAAGGCTCCTTCCCAGCAGACTTAGGCTGAGGTTCTTTGCTATCACATCAGTAGAAAAACCAAATAGACATATTTTCTAGAGGAGTTCAGTTGCTGAAAACCACAGAATATCAGTTTTCAGTCTGTAGTGACTGCAGAAATATCAACTGCTTTCTTAAGCGGGTTTAGCTGTAGAAAACCTGGATCTCTGGATAGCACTAATTTTTTTCATTAATCTGAGAATTCCTATTAATCAGTGGGACCAACAATATGCATGACATTAGTACTGTACAGGGAATATGCCATCTATGAGATCTAGGGATGTGTACTTTGGAGTAGCACACATTTGGAAGGTGCCTTTTTGTGGAATTTGTAATTTCATTAGCATTTTCCTAGGATTGTCACTGATCTTATTTCTTGGTGTGGTCTAGAAGGAAACAAAGATCCTGTGTGCGCAGGGCATGCCTGACCTGGAAAGCCTCAACCAGCTCCCCACAGCATAACTGCTTAGCTCCTTGTCCACAGATCCTTTACGCGCAATAGCACACAGCTTGAATCACTGCTTTTCCAACTTTGCCGTAATATGTAAAGCAGCACAGCACAGACTTTTCTATTCAGCGCACTGATACAATCTTATTACTCCTCTTAATTGCCTTACAAAACAAGCTGGCTTCTCAAAAAGAACCCTATCAGTCCATTTGTAGCGATCTGTATCTACACAAGAGGAAGGAAATTTTAGTATTAATGGCAGATAAAAAAAAAAAAAGAAAGATCCACAAATCAGATTCAAATTTTTCAGAAAGTAATTTGATTTTTTTTTTCCGTAAATAAATACTTTTGCACCTGGAGAGTAAAAAAGGTGACCAGAGTGGGACTGACCCAGCATCCCAGAACCAAGCAACTGTGGATCACGTTGGGCTGTCAGCTCTTCCCCAGCAGATGGGCTCTGAGCTGAAATTTGCACGTTTCAGTGTCGCGGAACTAACGGGACTCCAATGCTACTTTCCAATGGAGTTTCTATCAGCTTAATTTACTCCCAGTTAGGTCTAATTAGAGCATGTGTGTATAATTAGTATAAATTACACTAATAGTACTCTCTTCCTCTCAGACACAAGTTTTGCGAGAGAAAAATTTTGTAGAAACTGTCTCATCTGGCCCCTTGTAAAATCAATTGACTTCAGCCTATCTCCTCGGGTTTTCTTCCTATACCTGTGACAGAAAATAAACCAGAACAGCTATATAGTAGAATAAATCATGTCAGGATAATTACTTCTTTATTACCAGCAGTGTGGGTATTATTCTGGAATTGCAAGAAGGGGTTTTCCCATTAAAAAGCCAGGGCTTTGCAAAGTGCTATTCTGGAAAAGAACTGAGGTAATTTAACTATTTTCTCTGTATTGACAGCACAAGCCAGGTCCCTCTGAACACCGGAAAACGCTGGTGACACATTATTTATTTAAGATGACTGACAATTTGTCCTGAAACGATGTTAGTAAATGAAATACTATAATGACAAATGTTTGTATAAAAAAAAAAAAAAAGGATTACAATTCAACTAGCCAACCTGCCTTGCAATACAATTTTCCAGTATATTGACTCAGTCCAGATACAGTGGACCTGCATGACCTCCTACCAGGCAGTATACTGAAAACTGCTTTGGCATTATGCCATGAATCGAATGAAATCAAAAATCACGTGAGGATCTTATGCTTTGTCCCCCTCAAGATCTTATCAAATTCCTAGCACTTTCAACACTGCTGGGCTTTCCCTCCTGTAAAAGTTCTTCTGTGTATCTATTCTGCAACACGTAGCCCAGAAAGAACCTATGATTTTGCCATTTGGTGTTGCTGAAGACTAAACACAACAGTTCCTTTAAAGGTGTTTCACTCTTCTTTAAAAACTTCTTCAGTAAATGCACACACCAAGAAGATGGATTTTTTTTTTTTTTTTTTAAAACAAGCAGAGCAGCCGGCTTAAGCAAACAGCAGAATTCAGAGCAAGCCTACTGTAAGGAGATTGCTTAGCTCCTGCTTCCTCCTCCCTTATTTGGAGCTTTAAAAATGTGACTGAAAAGTGTCAAGTTACTTGAAATAAAAATATATAGGGCAATGTGAGACAGAGGAGCTGAGAATGCCAACTGCGGAGAGCAGCCCCGGAAGGGAGCTAGCAGTGCCTGTGATGCCGGGATTAATCACACTTCCCAGTGACTGAGCACCACGAGTGGCAGGGAAAACTAATCTTGAAAAAATTCAGAAGTTGTTTTGTTTCCTATTCCTCACTGTGCTGAAGGCAGTACAGTGATACAAGCAGAAAAATCTCAGAGACTCATAGAAAGTCATAAGTTTTAGACTTCCTGTTTGGAAACACTCCTCATTAACAGCATCGTTAGCACGTGGCTGGCCAACACGTGCGCTGCAGGGACAGGCACGGGAAGCAGCCGAGGCACGGCGACTCGGGCCAACCCCTCCACGTTGGGTGGGCAGATGGTCTTCTGCCTCGGGCACGCACAGGAGTGGAGACCTGCAGTCTCCGATGACAGATACAAGACAGTTCATTAGTAAATATGATCTCTAATTAACACCTTACATGGAATAAAAATTAGAGGGAAGATAAAAGGGCGTCATTCACACCTAAGCACATCTGCAGAGTTAAGCACCCACGGCCCCGGTCCCTGATGCTGGACCAGCTCGCCCAGCGCCCGCGCAGCACATGTCCTGCTGACCGGCACATCCCTAGACCTCAGGGGGCATGGACATCTGTGGAGTGACCTCTCTGATCCCACCGTGAAGTGCTGGCCTGGAGAAGAGGAGACTCCAGGCAGATCTAATTGCACCCTTCCAGTACCTGAAGGGGCCTACAGGGTAGATGGAAAGCAACTGTTTATCAAGGACTGTAGTGACAGGACAAGGGGGAATGGGTTTAAACTGAAGGAGGGTAGATTTAGATCAGATGTTAGAAAGAAATTCTTCCCTGTTAGAGTGGTGAGGCACTGGGACAGGTTGCCCAGAGAGGCTGTGGATGCCCCATCCCTGGAAGTGTCCAAGGCCAGGCTGGATGGGGCTTTGGGCAACCTGGTCTAGTGGAGGGTGTCCCTGCCCATGGCAGGGGGGTGGAACTAGATGATTTTTGAGGTCCTTTCCAACCCAAAACATTCTATGAGACCTATTAACTGCATGCTTGATACAGGTAATTACCTCTGACTTCCCTCGAGTCTCCTTACACTTACACTGGATACAGAATTATTTACTTTCTGCCCCTGTCTGCTGAGCACTGTCTCTGAATTCCAAACTGACGAATTATTTTAAGGTACCTTTATGTAAAATTTTTAGGGGGGTGAAATCCACCACAAATTAATGCAAATAAAACAGTGAAAAATAAAAGTGCTTGAGAAAGTTCTTTGCAGAGAGAAAAAAACAAAAAAACAAAACAAAAAAAAATCCAAAACCCACACAAAACAGTGGGTTTTGAAAATGGGCAGTACTACTGTAAAGATAGGATCAAAATTATTTTGGAAAATATTTTGACCAGTTGCTTAAGATCTGCTGCTGATGAAGAAACCAAACAGAACTCACTAAATTCTCATGTTTCAAATGGACTGATTCCTGTATATTTGTCAACATGGAATACTGTATATTATATTTACTTCTAAAAACAAAAAGATGGCAAACTGCTCTAAGTAGAAGATTTAGAGAAAGTGTATCTTGACAATGTTCAGGATCTTTAGATTCAAGAAATGTTGTCAGAAGGAAGATACCTGTAGAAGAAGGGGCTTGAGATTACTTAAAATGCATGATTCTCAAATTTAGCTTTCATTTTCTTGTTTCCATCCCAACATGTTCTTGGCAATATTTCTTATTTTGAGGGGTCAAAGAAGGCTTAAGGAGAATACCTTTTACTGCTTTCACGTAGGAGTGACAAACACTAGTACACAAACATCTGTTCAATAAACCATGTGTCACACAAAGTAGAATCAATCTTTTGGATGCTGCTGCAGTTTCCACTGACTTGGTAACAACCCCAAGTTCACATTAGTTCCACAAGTCCTGCACTTCCAGAAGAGCTGTCTTTTTGAGAGGTATGAAACTAAGAGCCTGAAAACCTATAGAAAAACCACAACTCTTGATACAGGGACAGGGCTGTTAACCTCAGTGTTTTGTAATTGTACTGTATTTTCTCATTTTTCCTCATTTCTCTCTACTTCAGTATTTGTACAGTGTAAAAAATGTACTGAGGGCACTACACATCTGCATTTAACCATCTAAATAGATGTTTGTATGAAGCCATGCACAGAATCCCTGTGAGGCACAACAAAGAGATATTTAAACGTTATGAATTACTATGAGGTACCTTCAACATATTCAACTAAATGCAATCGATAGCCAGAAGTCACCTCCCCGCATGACACCTGCAGCACATGATTCTTTAAGCATCTGAGTCAAGGTGGTATCGACCCTACTGCCACGTGAGTAGACAGCATGTAGTGTCCCTACCTGAACTGATAAAGACATTGCATGTTGCAAAACTTATCATGGGCCACAAGTAAACAAAAAAACCCCAAACAAATTACTCTGCCTGACCCACCTAGGTGATGCAATAAGCTATTTATGACCTACGGTTGAGATAGCTTTTTCTAACGCTTTGCTTTTTAAAGGATGCTAGCTACAGAATCACAGATCAGTTGAGGTTGGACAGGACCTGTGGAGGTCATCTGGTCCAACCCTTCTGCTCAGGCAAGGTTGCCAGGGGCCACCTGTCCAGGACCATGGCCAGGCAGCTTCTGAGTATCTCCAAGCATAGAGATTCCACACCCACATATTAGGTTTGTGGGTACATCTATAATAAAAATTTGGACCTGTAACTCTTTTTGTCTGTCTGCCGCAACGCTGCCACAAAGAAACTGCTGGTCATCATTACCAGCAATGGTTTTGGGCTGTCCCTGTTATGCTCCCAAATCCAAATCAAACCCAAAATTGGCTAAGGAGAGCATACAAACAGATGGACAGCTCAAGGAAGTCTTGCTGCGTATTTTTCATAGTACAGCTCATTGGTTAAATTATACTCAGGGTTTCTAAAAGAGATAAACAGTCTTTGCCTGTGGGCAATTAACCCTCAAAATGGTCGGAAGATCACCCTGGTTATGGAAAAAAACATCCAAAGAAAGCAAAAATGAAAAATGAATGAAAAAAATACAAGAAAAAATTCCAATACAATCTCTTTGCCTGCCTAAGATAACAGCTAGAGCAAGGAACCAACACTGGTAACACCAAGAGGAAATGGCTTTATACCTTACTCACAGTAGTTAAACAATCACAAGTGATGATTACTACAACACGTGTGCGCTCATGGTACATCTGCCAACCCAGAGCCATGCGTGTGGTTCCCAGCATTCCTGCACAGCCAGCACATCCTCACTCTGTGGAAAGGGGAAGAGATGGCAGATACCTAACAAGGGACAGAAGGGCCAGTCAGCAACCACAACAGAGCAACGTTTTACAATATCCTCAAAAGACTTGTGCGCGATTTAGTGTTCCCTTTCTTTGGTGGGGGGTGTCAAGTTAAGTGTCTCCCTGCCTAACTTTGTATTGTCACTGCAGGGGGCCAGAAGGAACTGCAACTCCCTGTGGGCCGAGGTGCGAGCTAACCTGGGGACCCACCTGCATTAGAAATAACCCAGTGGTAACGATCTTGGAGATGTTTTTATTCTTAATAAGTTCCTGAACCTGGTTCAAGGCTCCACACACTGTGTACCAGCAGGACTGCAGAACACTACAGGAGGGAAAAGTGACCTGGGACTGCTTAAGTTGGCACTGGTGCCAAAAGAAACGTACATCGAGCTATGGCCTGAGGTTCACATGCAAACCCTCACACACAACTTGATCTCTGGTAAAGCCAGCTGCAGCGTGACTCTCCCACAGCCTTGTCACCTAATTCAATATGGAATGGAGATGTGACTTCATATGCTGCTTCAAGTGTCAGAAACAGAGTTTAGCTATAAAGCAACCAGCTGTATTTTCCTTCTATCTGTCAGCGGCAGAAGTCCCCAAGGGAGACCGATATTTCAACTTCACCAGCCTCTGTGGGCAGGGGGAATGGTGGAAGATGCTGCCGCCACATGACATTGTACTTGCTGTATCAGAAAGAATTGCACATGGCACCCGTCACAACCATCGTAACCTATTCCACAGAGGAGCTTCAGGAAAGTCTCCGTTAGTACAGTACAGTCGCTGGTCACGGGTGTTCCCTGCAGCATATCGCCTCCAGCACGGTAAGAGCCTGGCAGGCTCTACATGCTCCCTGTTTGAATCTGCCTGCCCAGGGCACCATGCCTCCCGGGAAGCAGGTGCTATCCCTTACCAACTGGTTAACTACGTCAACTGAAGCTACAAAGCTGACTTACACCTTTCCCACCTGCAGTTCATGCACATGCATCCCTGGCTGCCGGTCAGTCAGGAGTGGTGGGCTGAGGCAATGAACATCACGCAAGCTGTTTCCTCAAACGGGATGGAGACACGCTGGACCAGGCACCGGCTCTGCCCGCAAGTATTTATTTACACCCTAGAGACAGGAGGGGACTCACACAACACGGTGTAACATCTCCCTGCAGATTTTGTCTCTGGCTCCTTTAATTCTTTTTAAAAACCCAATTGCCACCAAAGACCTTACCTTCTTGACCTCAAGTTTCTGAAGTCTTGAGAAAACATATTTTTGAATGCAGAAGAGTAAGGCTTGGTGGTCCAATTCAGTAATTGTTTTCTAAAGCTACAGACTAGTCAAGAAGAAAATCAGCGGTGCCGGTTGAGTAAGTGGGCAGTAACACTGACATTAGGGGTAAGGCAAGTCTAAGGGAATGAATAAAACAATCTGAATGGAAAAAATAGGAAAGAGTTGAATTACACACAAGGGCTTGCAGGAACATGATTTTTGAGGTGAAAAGGGATGACACAGCAAAAGATACAGCCAAAATAACATTCATGGGTGTTTATTTTAGCAGCTGCAGATTTTTAGTCAAGGAGGGACTGCCAATCAGGCCAGAAGTTACAATAATAAGGATCGGAAATGAGGTAAAGCTGAACAAAAAATAAGTATAGGAACTGGGAGGAGAGGGTGGATTTGTAAACAAATTTATAACAGCTTTTATCAAAAAGTGACTATGTAAAATGACAGGGTCTTTTGGGGGGTGTTTGTTTTGTTTGGTGGTTTTTTGTTTGTTTTTTAAACCTCCTGCTGTTTTCACCAGTATCTCTGAAACACATCTCATTACCTTAGAGACAAAATGATTGTTAACACTTTCCAGAGAGTAGTTTGGGGGGCTTTTTATGCTTCAAGTTCCTACCTGATAAATACAGATTATTATTGCATGTTACGTATTCATTTGTAAAGAACAGAGTTTAATTTTCAGATGGCAAGTTAAATTTGACTTGCAAAGCAATGGAGCAAACTGGGTCTGGAATCTGGGAAAATAAACCTCTCCATGTGATCACTCTGCACAGAATACCCCCCATGTGAGAGCAAGAATCTCCCTCCTTTTTCAGGAGATTTTTCTCTGTTGAAGTTTAACATGCAAGTCATCCCCAAGTCTTTAGTCTAAAGGGCTCTTGTACATCAGTACAACTACTGCACTTCTACGCTTACTTCACTTTTTATTTATTTCTAGTTGCAGTGCTTTCTGCAGGTACAACACAGAGTGTGACTGTAACCAAAATTCATCCTGGAAGCAGTATTTCAGAGTTGATCCAATCAACAGTTTATATGAAAAGATAAATATTTCAAAACAGCAGGATTCACGTTTCCTGTGAACATATTTCTTTGTCATTCCTGTATAGCATTTCTTGATCTATTGTTCCCTCTTTTAAAGCCTTTCTAACGTAACATACACATAGTACATCAGCTAACATTACGCTTGCCAGAAAGCTATGCAATATAGAGCTGGCTTCAGAGATTCAAACGTAGCTGCTTGTTTAGCTCTGAGTGCTGCAGGGTGCCCCCACATTAGCACCAATTAAATCCGTAAGATTGCTCAAAGTGGCAAACTTAGCTTGTCAAGGACAAGGAGAAGCAATGCAGGCAAGGGCAGTCACTACAGCACAAGAACACGCGCACTCCCTGGGGCTGTGCACACATGGCACGTGTGCCTTTGGAAACCTGGAAGAAGAAAACACTAAGCAATGAGAGACATCGAAGAGAAAGGTGCGTTCAAGGGATGACGAATACCCAGCAGAGTACAGCAACAGGGTGCCTGTCTAGAAATCCGGAGCAAACAAATAAATAAATACTGAAATCACTATGTTGCTTTTGGTGTTCTTGTAAAAAGTGAGAAGCCTCATCTAGAACTCCGTCTAGAGACAGATCCTACTGCAGCAGCATCTCCACAAGACGACGTGAAAAGCTCCAGCTACCCTGACGGCAGAACAGATAGCTGATTTACAGAGCACAGAACATGGTATCCTATTCTCACTACTACTTCTCCAGCTCTCAGGCAGTGATGTATTAGCCTGATGTTACACATGCCAAGATGTAAAGTATACAGATCTATCAACCTGGAAATGTGGAATATAAATAAAGCCCTCCTTTCGTACTGCCCTCTACCTCAGCGGTCTGAATCACTTAACTCTGCATTTCTAACAGAGCTGTTCCCAATAGCCACCTGTGTGTCACTTTCGTTATGGGGTCTGACAAATGCAGTGAAAAAAGTACACGTCCCAGTATAGGAGATCCTATACTTTTGCAAAGTATTTTCCTTTTGCAAAGGAAAAGGATGAGTTTATTAAATAAATGTGATTAGACATATATACTTCAAACACAACAGTAACACTACACAATTTCTCAACCACGTCCTCTGCAGATGATAACAAACCCTAGGTAAACATGCATCTACAGCAAAGGCAAACAGCAAAAAAAAAAAAAAAGTCGGGATCTTGTATTTTTTTCACCATTCTTTCTCACATTGGAGCCACAATGCACTGAAGAGCTAACTGCACCAACTCGAAGAGAAATATCTTCTCTTTTGTACTGGAGATCAGAGTGTCAAATCCCTTACTGTCTCTCTTCAATATTTAATAAACACGGGGGGAAATACAGCTTACTGTTAACTCTGACTTGTGAAAGGGCAATGCCTAGCTTCATAGCTAAATGAAACCAAAGAAAAGTACTTATTCATTTCTGAAGGTCACCGACTCCACGGGAAGCAGTATGCTCTTACTCTTTTTTTTACCTGGAAGAAAAATATGATTCTGCAGTTTGTTTACTACTTCCTGAAAATACATTTTGCACAGCTAAAACAGCAAAACAAAAGATCATTTAGAACATTTAGAAAGATACCAATCCAAACACCTCTCTCTGACATCAGGCTGCATTTACCAGCCCCTTCTTTCACCGTTCATTGTATCATACAAGCCAAACCCCAAAACACCACAAACAGAAAACCCCAAAAAGCAACACTGTGTTTAATCTTGTTTATAGATTGCAACACTCACTCAGACAGGAGACTTTTTCATACTTCCCAGATCCAAAGTGAAGAAAAGCTATATAAAAAACAATCACAGAAATTCAACAGCAGTGCCTGGAGGAAAATGCAGCACTTCCAAGGCTGATGCCACAAAACGAGGTCAAGTTCTCCTGGAGATTTAAATAAAGCAGCCAAATAAGATAACTAGTGCTGCTCTAGTTATGCTCCGCAATCTTCTCACCTTCACGGGCTCACAGAAGTCCCTTTCGCAGCACACGCAGGTACAGCAGCACCACATAAACATCACCGCGTGGCCATCTGCAGCCCCGGCGCTAGGTACAGCTCGGGCAGCCTCCCGCGCTGCCTACCCGGCTCCATCCATCCGCCAGACTGAGAGGGCTGGGGCACTGGCTGCACAAACAGAGTGCCTCTGCCAAAACACGCATCGCTGTGTGCACAGCTCCGGTGCTGCTGATGCAAACCAACAGTCGGGCTCAGAGCTCGCAGGCGGGCTCTGCACCTCTCCTTCAGCTGGGAGCATCTGCTTCAGACACAGAGAAGGGCCAGGACGGCGAAATTTAAAGCTGCAGGGCTTTCCATGCTGTGTTCAACGCGTGACGCTATTTTTAAAACTGCACCTTTGAGCCAAAAATATTGTACAGGATAACAGACAGCCAAATGGGGAGCAAATCAATAGAAACAAGGCGACATACGCGTTCCTCAGCACACACAAAACAACGGAGTTGGTAGTAAGAATTAAAAATGGAGATTCAAAGATGCACAGCAAGACATAACTATATGCTCTATTTATAGTACTGAAACACTGCTATTTAGTAATCACCAAATAAATTTTTCAGAAGATTAATTTGAGCCCCTGGAAGGCCGAAACTCTAATTAGAAACTAATTGTCACAGAAGGATTCAAGTACAAAACAGAGCCAGCAAACAGCATTTTAACCACAGCTGTCACTGGTGCATGAAGAAACCTCACCACCTCTTGACCACTACCCTCGACCTCCTTGTCAAAGAAAAGGTGTTTTACTGTCATACTGAGAAGATGCAAAGCGAAGGTTCATCACCCTGTTTGTGACAGCTCTGACCTACAGCACCTTGTGCCATCAAGCCCAGCTCCTTCCTCCTTCAGACTCATTTTTAAGCAGCCATCTTCGACTCATGGCTGGTTCTCCCCTTGCTCTTCTCCTCCATCTCACTGGTATTTCCTGTTTGTAGCAAATATTACTACTCACCTAGCACAGAGACAGACGATCACAAAGCCAAGCCATATATAATCTAACTTTGACATCTTGAGAAGCATTAATTCAGAGTATGCAAGGTGCTCCCAAGGCTGAAACAGCAGGAACCGCAAAACAACAGTATCAAAGTGGGCTTTTCATAGAATCCCAGCCTGGTTTGAGTTGGAGGGGACCTCCCAGCCCCCCCAGTGCCACCCCTGCCATGGCCAGGGACACCCTCCACTAGCCCAGGTTGCCCAAAGCCCCATCCAACCTGGCCTTGGACACTGCCAGGGAGCCAGGGGCAGCCACAACATTTTAGAAGTTTCCTACTGCGTTAGCCGTGCAGCATGTTTGCAGCCAGCCTGGACACAGGGACGTAATAAATGTTTTCTTTCTGTCTGTCCCTTCAAGACAGATGACTCTTAGAGGTTCCAACACACATTACAGTGGTTGGGTTTGGTAGGTTTGTGTTTTTTTAAATTGTTCTCTTAACTTGCAGTAATGCAAGGTAACATGAAGAAATTCTGCTCCGAAATGGTAGTTCGTAACATACACATTTCAGCAATGTAACAGAGAAGAAAACTCGACTGACTCAAAACATGGGCAACGTGGAAGAAAATATTACTAACAGCAAAATTCAGCTTTCATTAGGAAAAAAAAAAAAGGGGGAGGGGGGAGGAATTAAAATCTGAAAATGTGTTCTGTAGGAACTAGGGTTAGAGGAAAACCAACCAAAAAGCCCATTGTCTTAAATTATACTGGTAGGTCAGATGGCATTTCTGGAAAAGCATTATGACGAAAGAGCAGGCATATTGTAAGGCACATTTAGAACAGGAATTGAGAATGAAAACATTACATGGAAAAAGAACGGTAAAGTCTGATCCATGCAGAAGACAAGCCATGTTGGTGTGGAGACATTAAAAGACACATCCACAAAAGCATTTTGTGATGTTACAGAACAGGACATGAAGGGCAAAGGAAAACGGGAAGGTGGCAATCAAAACAGTACGTGGTGCCATTCTGCAGCCGGGCTGCACGCAGTCACTGGTGCAGATCTGGGTTCTGCAGCAGAGAGCTTGCTCTCATTTTGCCCAGCATGAACATGCAGCAACAGGTACCAGCTTTGCTGTCTCAGTCTGCTCCTAATCCCCTTCTGTAACACGCTGCTACAACCTAAGGTGCCTCAAAGCCATTCCTTGTTCAGCAGGTCTGTGCATTAGGTAAAGAGATCCCAGGAAGCACTACTGCAGCCACTGAAGCAGAAATGCACAGAATATAAATGAAAATGAAAACGTAACTTACCCTATTACCGTATATTCAAAACTGCAATGTAGTGCCATGAAAGTGGTTGCAAAAACCAGAAATTACAGGAAATCTAATTCAACTGACATTTGTATTACCGTTTCTCTGTGGGTATTCTCAGGGTTAAATGGTAAGAGGATTTCTAAACGTTGATTACCTTATGGGAATATTAGATATTTAAATTCTCTGACCATGAGAGTGCTGCTCTAACAAATGGCACACATAACTCAAGCTAGCAAGGCTGTTGCAAAGAAGGCTTTTAAAAAGAAATGTTGGTATTGGTCACTGACTTATTCCAAATGAGGATCCCACCCCACATCTGCAAAATCTTTGAAATCAGCCAGTCATCCACGGCTTGCAGAAGAGTTTTACAAAAATGCCCTGCATTGCATTGCACAATGCTGCGTTGCGCTGCACATCTGCCAGATAACTTCTGACTTTGTCAGCTGTGCTCCAAACCAAATGGAAGCCAGAACCAGGCCAAAAGGCATTTACCCTATTGCAAGAGTTTAGTGAGAAAACTCTGCTAAAACCCCCCCACCCAGGCTAAATACAGAAACTGAAACAATTTTTATACTTATGCAAGTTCAGGGCACACGCTAGATTTTGCATTGCAATATAACACAATGACAAGAATTTTTTTTTAAAAAAAAATCAATTCATTTTGGAACATTCAAGGAATGTTCTACATTCTTAGATTTCACTCTCAAAACCCGGTATCTATACTGAGAAACCTGAAGATTTCTAAGACTTTTATCTATTAATGATAGCAGATCCCATCTAACAGAGGTGAAAGGGAAGGGAGATGAAATTTCTTGTACAGAATGTCATTAGCCTTATTTAGGAAGCAGTTTATGTTGGGTACAACCTAGCTTGATTCACAGGAATTCTACTGCTATTGAAATAGATCATTTTACCATATAATACAACAAACAAATCCATGAAAATACATGAAAATATGCTCACTATTCTACTTAGCATAATCATACAGCCTTCATGAGCTTTGCAGAGCAATAAAACCAAAACCAACCTACCAGGCTCAGTATCACCTCCATTAAGAGAAATCAGTTCCACTCCTCATCAAAGAGGAATGCATATTTTCTCCAGTAAGTTTTGTAATACTTCCAAACGGCGGCAACACTGCACTGATGTGCTGTGCTGTTAAAAGTTGACTTCTATACCCACAAAAAGATAGAAGCATCATAATAAGAGCACTGAGAGCTACGTTCCAAACAGCTTCAACAAAATTCAAACTCTGGCAAGCTGCAAGCCAGCTGTGACCCCGTGCAAGTCTCACTGCTGCAATGACTCCCGTGGCACTGCTGCCCTCGCCTCCGTTCTCTGAAAGCCTTGCGCAGCAGAAGCCAGATGATGGGATCAAGCCTCAGCAACATGGGGACACACAGACGTTCCCAGGTGCCCACGCCAAGAACAGATAAAGCCTCATAAACAGAGGCAGTGCTGAGAACATCAGGGAAGGGATGGGGCACTAAGCACCCACGCTTGCGTACAGCCCCTCACTGCTGCAGGTGGTCTCCCTGTGCCGCCTTCCCTTGGCCTCCACCAGTGAGTCCCCCAGCTGCATCAGCAGCAAGAGAGGTGCGGCGACGGGCAGCTTGTTTGCATTCTACAGCACTTCTTTCCTGAAATGACTTNGAGCTTTCATGCAGCTTAAAAACTTATGGAGATTAGATGCTCATATGACCCCTACAACAAGATGAGAACTCTTTCCAAGACCCCTTAAAAACAAGAAGTTTAGCACGGGCTAGGTGCATATATCTGGGGAAATCTAAATGCTGCCAAATCTTAAGTAATGCAAAATAGGAAGTGGGAGAATGAGAAACTGGTGGAAGATTCAAGAACTGAATTGTGATCATTCCCCTCACGGAGCTGTTGCCTAAAGTGGTGCTCAGACTGACAAAAAGGAGATCTCTGTGCCCTCTCCCTCATGCAGTGTATTTCACACCGGTGAAATGACTTGTTAAACACCTGAGGTGCACATCCAGCTGATGGGAAGAGAAGCCAGCATTAGCAATCTCCTTACAACAACAACTTAACAGTACACACTCTGCATCAGTGAAACAGGAAAACGAGGACACAAAAAAGTAACAGGAAGACAAAACCCAAAACTGAAATGGCAAAGGCAGAGGAGTCTGAAAAGGCAGAGTATAATTACCAGAAGAAAATGGGGCCAGCACTGAAGCAGGACACCCTTGATTTGGCTCCAAGTCCTGAACAGAGACAAGGAGCAGGAGCTCAGGAGCGGGGCTGGGCACCACGGGGCACGGGGCAGCTGCCCCTGCCACCCCCGGACCTGCCTCCCCGGGCCCCCCCAGCAGCCCTGCTGCAGCATTGCCCCGTCGCTGCTGAAACTGCGCGTCTGGACGCTGGTGCACGAGGTGTGCCCTCAGCAGTACTGCAAGTGATCCGAGGCCCACAGTGCTGAAAAAAATCAGATTCACAGTTTGACAGTTTATGCGAGATATATAGATATATATAGAGAGATACATATAAAACTTTGTCCTGTCAAGCTTGGGTCATCACTGTTTCTAAAGCTTTATGGTCTGGATTTCTAAATTCTGTTACTCACTCTTGAGACCACTGCACATGAAGACACTGGAATTCAACTGATAGACGGCGGAGGTAAGTGGGAAAAGCAAGCACATGCTCAAACCCTGCGTGCTATTGCTAAAACCACATCCTTATCAGAGCTTATCCTGGCACAGCCATCTCACGCAGCAGAAACCGGATCATTCCATTTAATACAAAGCTACATAAAATTGTAGAGGAACATTTGGAGAAATAGAGGCTGAGCTATTTCAGCAAATAGAAACCAGAAGCTTCAGTAATCTGTGGCAAAGTAAATATATAGTCTTTTTAAAAAAACAAAACAAAACAAAACCCCAACCAAAAAAAAACCCAGTACTGAATCTAGTCATTAATTAAGATCTTGGGTTTGTAATACTTGTTCAGAGACAGGCTTTATACTTGCACAGGTCCTTCTTAGTAACTCAGGAAGGATTACTAAGAGGCCAATCTAGCACTTGCACACAGCACTTCAATAACAGCAGAGTAAGTTGGAGTATCAGCCCCTTCCACTCTCTCTTTCTGGGTTCAGGAAAACCGCAAGGCTCATGAAATCCAAGATCTGCTTTGAACCTTCTGAATTCGGTTCTCCAAGGGAAGGATGACAGGTAAGAGGGAGGAGAACCAGAAAGCTAAGCAAGTCGTATGAACCAAATTACAAGGCACTAAAGTGCAAGCACTTGGTATCAGCACATCAAATTACAAGTATTAGATTAGACATCTAGAGACATCCCATGACCAACATAATAGATGAGGGGGGTCAGACTCAGCCTTCTCTCATGCCCAAATGATTTTATCTCCTCTTCTGCATCAAACACAGACAAAACCAATCACAAATGTCAGAACAGGCTACAAGACTCTCACAGGTGACACTCCTTCAACTCCATGTACAGACACAAATGCAGGGCAAACATACTCAAGCAAAATTTTCTGTGTAAAACAGGTCTTACTAAAAATTGGGTTAGACCAAGACCAACTCATCAACTTCCAGGTATGCAATACAACTTCTGTCTCTTTACACATCTGGAAATGTTTCACACTTCCAAGTGTCGTTATAAAGAGGTAAAACGTTAAGTTGATTACATCAGGGAAAGACTTCCACCTCCGACTGTCCTCAAAGGGAGCACCTGAACAGGTGTACAGCTCACAAATCCTGAACGTTATTGTAAAAAGCTAGCTGAGGAACCCGCTTCTGGCACTGTCACTCCCAATAGTTTCAAGACTAAAACTTCAAATAGAGAATCTCTTCTAAATGTAAGTGTTAATCATCCATTTACATACAGATGATGTAGCTTCAGCCCTCCCCTCCAAGGAAAGTGGAAATTACACAGTTGCGTAGGATAAAAGAGCAGATGTAGCTGAAGGCAGAAAGCTGGCCACCGGAGGAAGCAGGGTCCACGTGGAAACGCTACATATGCCTGTCCTGTGCACGGCGAGTTCCAGACAACTAACTAGTCATCACCAGCAGGCAGGGTCAGAAGGAGACGAGCAAGTAGAAAGCAAGGGTGTAGATGTATGTGTGAATATGTGTGTGTGTGTGTATGCGCGTAGTAATGAAAGGAAGTGTGTGCACACAAGTGTATATATGAGGAGAAGGAAGGACGAGAATAAGCAATTTTTTTAAATTTAATTTGCTTATTAAAACCTTAAGACAGAAGGACTTGCTTGGCAGCCAACACATTTTAAACAAGTATTACATCCAGTAGCTTATGCATGGATATGTATGTTAGGTTTTCATTTTCTTAACTCTTGATACTCATGAGAGTGATAGCTTTTTAAGTTAAATAAATTTCTTCATCATGTACTTTTTGTGCCTGACTAAATCTGTGGTTGTACATTGCAAATGCTTTTTCATATCCAAGCTAAACATAATACGAGTATTTATCAGAATACATGTTAACTGTACAGTGTACAGATTAGTTTTATCCACTTGCAATTGTGAAATAGTACAATTACTGCAAACGTGATAGTTTTCAAATTAATAATCTATATTGTCTAGTGTGGGTTTTTTCTGCCAGATCAACTAAAGAGGTATGTGTCAGCAACTAATCATGGAGCACATGGACTAAACCCAAAGCTCCTCACAATCAGCAAACATTGCCAGAGTTCAATTGGGACTGCGCACTCAACATCAGTCAACTTATTTTCAGGACTTCAGAAAGAAAACATTCTTTCTAAAGTCGAAAGAATTCGTAAGTCTCCTGATCTGCTTGAAACGTAACAGGCTCAGCTTTCTTCTAACTAAACTAGGAAATCCCCCCCTAGATAAATCCAAAATCACTGTATTTTTATACAAGGAGTACAGAACACCTGCTTTACAGTGTACTTAAAGATCACTTCAGCTCCCAAGGACTCTGTTGAGACAGACAGCAGGCAGGAAGATGCTCAAGCAGTTTAACTCCTCAACCAAAACATGGGCTCCCTAGAAATACAGATCTTCAGGAACTATCTTGCACCTTTACTAACATCACAAACTTTATTCTTGATATGGCACTTGAATCCATCAACAAAAAAATGTCATCCTCCTTCCCATTTCATTAGCTCATTCCTGAAGGACAGTTCAGTTTTGTGGCTTTTTCCAACACAGAGTAAATGGGATCCTTAACACTGGGAGCTGCAACAGACTGCACGACACAGTGATGAACCACAAAGCTTTCCTGTCTTACAGCCTCTACAATGGCCATCATCGACTGCGGTTGCATCACTGGTTATTTGCAGGTCCTAGTTTTCTGAGTACACTTTTCCTTGTATTTGGCATAAAGGGATCCTAGCCACACTGAAAATATCAGCTTGATAAAATATGGAAGAGGAAAGAAAAATAGGAAAGAGAAAGAGACGTCATTTGTTGTGCTCAGCAAAACATCTGGGCCCTCAAACAGGTATTCGCTCTCAGGAAAGGAAACCTTCCTCCCTACCTTTTTAAAAGCTACTACTACCGCTTTCAGGGCAAGGAGGATCCACCTTAAAAACCACTGACTTCAAAATCTTATTTGTTGGACAAATAATAAATATCTTTAGTATAAAATAACACAACAGAATGATAGTTTGTGGTGAAGGTTTAAAATGGGCCGTATTACATACTATTTCTCTTCACGGCTGGTAAAGCACTATGCCTTCAGGTAAAGTAAAGATCTCAGAAAGCCAAATACTAACACAGCTGAAAATATGATCTGATAAACCATTTCAGCCCAGGTTTTGTGCCCATTTTGCAGCTGCTGACAACCTTATAAGCACTTCGAGCTGAACAAGGATGTCTATTGGTAGGAGGTATTGATGTCTTCCACTGTCTCAGTGCAGATGAAGAACCATGAAATCAGACTTTGGCAAGTAGTGGGAAGAACTAATGGAGTATCAAAATAATTTTATTTAAATACCTACACAAATCTTTGCATCTGCTGCTGCAATATGTGATATTAAATATTTAAGAGCTCTCAGAGAACTGGATGTTCACTTCTAAGTTTTGTCCTGATACAGAAATTGGTTATAGTTAACTCTGAATTGATAATTGGCTTAAATTTCCACAGAAGTCCTAGAAAGGGCAACAACTGGTAATGAGATTTCTATCCTCTAAATTTATCAGTGCATACCGGCAGGATATAAGAGTATCTACACAGTTCATTAATTTACAATATTTGGCTTAAGCAAACAGGTGAAAAAGTTAAACAACTTGCTACCATAAAGCCTTAAAATGAACACAGATTACTGAAAATTCAAAGCCACAAGATTTGCCTTTATTGACGAGCACTTTATATAGACAGTGAAGAGTTAATAATCAAACGCTACTCCTGGATCAATAATCTCAGTGATACCAGGCATCTTGCAAAAGGCTTTTTGGTTAATTACAGTGATTAGTAAGTTTCTGCACAGCTCCAAGCAGACCTATTTGCCGATATCTGGGCTTGATCCACATTAACCCCAACACTGAAAGCTGACAGCCTGTTCCCCTGCTTACTGCCCGGGGACAAGGGCTAAAGACACCTTAACGTTCTTGCTGGCATATGCAAATTACAAAGCTGTGTGCGATTATAAAAGCTGCCATAACCTAATGGTATAAGGTACCGTTTGGATCAGAAGCACTTTAAGCTAATGCATTTTTTAACATTTACCTTCTAATTTAAGCTCCTAGACTTCACAGTCACTGCACAGAACTGGAGTTCCCCTCCTCTCTACGTACCCGCTGCAATAAAGTTAGTTTTGACTATATTTGCCTTTTCCAGATTTCACTCAAAGGATGCTCTGTACAGGACTTGCTTTCGTTGTCACCGTTCGCAGTTTCTTGCCCCAGTTTTGATCACCACAAGAAAAACAGCCCTTCCTTTCCACGCACCTTTCCAGAGGTACTCGGAATGTTTCTACCAGCACTTCATAACGACCGCGAGCGCCAGCGGCTGGCCCGCAAACGCTGCACCCCGACGGACGCTCCGATGGCGCCGCTGCCGGCTGCTCCCCCACCCGGGACACACAGACAGACACACAGAGAGAGACAGACAGACACACAGACACAGACACACACACACAGACACAGGCCGGCAGGACGCGGCGCGGAGCGGGCACACGGCAGGCCGCCCCCCGCCAGCAGATGGCGCCCTCAGCGCGGCTGCAGCCGAGCTGGCGCGCGCGCAGCCAGGCCCCGCCCCCCGCCAAGGGCGCTGTCCAAGGGCAGCCGGGCGTCCCCGCGGCTCTCCCGCAGTCAGGGCAGGAAATGCGCGCGCTGCCCGCTCCAGCAGCGCACGTGCTTCAAATGACGCTCGTTTGGAACATGGCTTATCTATACTTATAGCCTAGACTTTAAAAAAAAAGTTTTTTGCTGAGCTTGTCTATTCCAGCTATTGGCTCGGCAGCGAGGCAACGGAGCCGTCCCTCTCCGTAAGACTTTCGGGCTGCCAGCCGAGGTGCGTGCGCTTGGTATCTCTTCTAAGCTTCTTTCAGACCAAAGCTCTTAACTGGTAGTTATTCTTCAAGTCCACAGAACTCTCATATCCTCACCACAAGCCACAAAAAATTCCTCCCAACAGATTTTTTTAATTTTCTCCTTTTCATCTTCCTTGGGCCTTTTTGTTAGGTAAAAGGGTCCAACACCTGCAGCTCAGAGCCAAACCCCACCTTACCCTGCCTCACTGGCTGCACTGATCCAAGGGTAACATTTGCCCAGGAATAACTACCGAGTGTGCCTGCAAACAGGGAAGGCGTGCCTCTAGGACTGCTCCTGTTCTTACCAGGAGGTAATAGCAGATCCAGCTTGAAGCACCTGGCTGCTGATGGGAAACAGCACTTACTTTTGAGGGCACCTTATGCTGCTATTCCCTGTCTCCAACAAACCACAACAGGCGGCCACTTGCATCCCATGAGCCAGGCCACAGCTCCATTGCACCCAGGACAGTGCAAAGGCAGCCTTGACAATGGCATTCACTCCGTGCAGATCTACTGACAGCTCTGGTTTTCCTCAAATGGCAACAAATGTAAAATTTGAGCATTCATAATTCAGTTCCAATCTTAGACACAGCCTAAGATGTAATATACCTGATTAGTAAATGAGTGAAGGTCTTTAACAGTTTTAGTTTTGGTTTTTTTTTTTTCTTTTAGTAAGCAATACATTGCTTAACCTGTTAGAAATCTGAATGTAAAAAAATATGTTCCTTCTTCCTGACATGGTAAAATAGGAAATAAAGACTTTAAGCATACTATGCAACATCATTCTGGTTCAGCAGAAACCACAATCAAGGCAAAATGCCCAGTCTGCGTAAAGGATTAAGTTTACCAATAAAGCCGCAACCTAAAAACTGCAAAGCGATGCAATGGCAAATTTCCAAGTAGGCTTGGTGTTTCATTTCTCAATACTGCTGGCATGAACATCATCCCAATGACCGAAGTAAGTCTAACTGATACAGAATACATCCACCCCCAGAAAAATAATTTATTTTAGTCTTAACACTATGTTTTCCCCAGTAACAACTGGTAAGGCAAGCAGCTGTGGTTGAAACTGCTTTCATTTCCTTTAAACAAAATTTCACTTGTCAGTTTTCAGTTTTATTTGATATCCATGTATCAAAGTTGTTATTTCTGGTTAAAGATTTTTGAACTACCAAACCCTACCCTCTCAAAGAAAGAAAGAAAGAAAGAAAGAAAGAAAGAAAGAAAGAAAGAAAGAAAGAAAAGAATACACACAAAAAAGAACTCTCAAAAAGCATCTTCTCATGTTTCAGCAACTGTCTTGGTGGTTAATTTTTACTGTTCACTGACCTGACTTTCCTTAAAGTGCCAACAAAGAGCCCACATTGACATACCGAGTTGTTGTGTGTAAATCACAGTATTTGAAAACATGAGTTGTCTTGGCCACTGCAATTGCGAGACAAGATGCATTTGCATGAACCTAAAGTCTGTAGATCAAAAAATTAGATTTTGTTCCCACTTTGCGATGAGCTTAAAGTGTGCAATAAGCACATGACATGATGGGTTACTACAGCTTAGCTGACATGGGCTACTTTGTTAACTCCATAGTAAACATGAGGTCTTATCCATTACCATTAAAATGGTCTGGATACCATGAATTTGATAGCTCTCCCCTCAGCTCAAAAGTGAAAGATAAACTCAGAACATGCTTCTTGATTTCTAAAGGAGCTTCATGTGCACCGTCATTTACAGCTGTACTTCCTCTGGAAAGCAGTATGCTTTGCTTTGCTTTCCTTCTGTTTGTTTGCTTCTGAATGCTCTTCTGCCATGAAAGCAGATGAAAGCCACAGTGTAACTGAAAATTTGAAGCTATATTTGTAACTTGCAGAACTTCTACAAAAATCCTAAAACCAGAAAAGACAACGAAACTCACTGATAGCAGCACATATAATTCAGCAAGCCCATCTATCAGATTTGCATGACATGATTTATGAAATAAACTCTTAAGTTACATAGTTAGAAGTAATAATGTCACAACAGACTGGGTGTGGAGGAAAGCAGATTCCCCACGAGCCATAAGATGTGAATACATTCCAGAGAAGGATCCTTTATTCCAGAATACAAAACCAAGACATGAATGCAAACTATGAAGAGGGCCACTAATTAAATGGATGGATTCAGACAAAATAAAATGTTGTTACTCTTGCAGGTTTCAGAGTGAATATTGAACAAAATAAGGATTCCGTTTTTGTGTGCGCTCTGGGTTCCTGAGGTACAAGAGGCTGCTGAAGTCGGTGGCTGGCACACAACAATTCTATTTATTCCTTTCTTTTAAGAAAAAAATAATAATTTGAGTGACTTCATTGACTGACCAATCCAAAAGTCACGAGCTCTGACTGATAATCTTTGCTCACAGTGATCCTATCCAGAAGTTTATGAAATCACATTATACCAGACCACTCTATGTGGGCAGAGCGCCGTATAATGATCGATGCTCTCAAGATGTGTTCAAGCTCAACTCACTGACAGCAGGAAATTCTGTCCCTTCCCACAAACTATAGAGGCAGCTGGCTATCACAGAAACTAGCATTTGTGTTTGAGTATCTTCAGTTTATATTTGTCTTCTCCATCAGTCTTCCCCAAATTAGCATCCCCTTCCTTTCCAAATAAATACTAGTCCATGGGTTACAGCATATGTAACCTTCAATCCAAACTGATGCATTATCGATGGAGAAGAAACATCTAAATTGATGCTGTCTTTGGAATTGAGCTCTTGACAAAGCAGGAAGCATTTGCTTTTGCATTTCTCTTTAATTTATTTGATTAAAAAAATCTTTTAATGCTATGGACTGCTCAGAAAGATACCACTGTCTTTAACCTTTTTCCATGGGTTTGTCTCCCATGTTACACCCATTGTCGGTACTGACTCTTGGTGTTGCTTTACACCTTTCACCAGGAGCTGCAGCATCCTGAATAGCAACGACAAATCATCCTGAACAACAAGTCACTGTCCTGGGTAGATACTTCTTGGTGAAAGCAGAATGTCAAAGCAGTATTAAAAAACAAAAAGCAAACCAAACCAACCAAACAAAAAAAACCACGCAAAACAAACAACCCAGAAAAACCCAAACACCCACTATTCTGTTTTACAAAAAAAGAAGCCCCCACAACTCAAAATTGTTTGCAACAAATACATAATTCTTCCTTGCAGATGACCTACAAAGTTTTTTAAACATGTAGCCCTGTGCTATTTTTTCCATTGACAGCTTATAACTGAACATACATACCATGTTCTTTTGCTACAAAAACTCTTCCCTTTAACCCACATTTCCTTAAACTGTAGGAATACGAATAGCAGAAAATCTGATCTTTCCTGGCTTTGTTGGAGAGGTAGTGAAGACCCAGATACTTGTAGCTAAACTGACAACACAAGAGAGCTGAATTTTTAAGACCCAAAGTATTAGTCATTGAAATGGAATATGTACCACAAAAAAAGCTGAAAACAGATTGACTAAAAATATGTTCTCCTTTTAAATAGATCAGTCGTCACTTATCTTTTGTACTAGTTCTCCAGGCATCTTAGCCTAGCTTTGATAATGTCTCATATAAAAATATAAAGCCCCTTCCTTCCAAGCCGCAAAAAAGCAAAAACCATACAAGCCAAGATTTTCTTTCTACTCTCAGCTCACCTTTAAATTCTGTCAGTGGCTCTACATGCTGGTCTGGCCGCTTAGCAGAGCTCCACAAAAGAAAAAGGCTTCCCAAATAGAAAGAAAATAGTTTGAATGCTTCCAGTATTTTCACTTTTCTTTGTCCCAACAATGCAGCTCTGTCCTCTGGGAACGAGCGCATGCGGCCAAACACAGTACGTCATTCTCCCGCTTTCGTCCCTGCGGAGCGCCCTTGCCTTGCCGCTCTCCGGGTGTGTGCGGCAGCGGGGCCAGGAGCCCTGAGCCCCGACTGACCTGCTGCAACCTCGGAGAAAGGTCTCCCGACCCACCGGCCAGCAGGTCCCAAAGTGAAGCAGAACCTGCTTCCAGCAAAGCCTGCATTCACAAGAGTGAGCGCCGGGCAGAAAGGTAGCTAGGCACAGCAGAGCACGGTGTGAGCAGGCAGACAAATCAGTGCTAATGCTACCAGCGGTCCCAGGATTGATGAAATTTCCTCTAGATTGAGGGAAGGGAACTGCTATGGGGTGCACCGTTGTTTTCTTAATGAAGCACTCAAATTTAAAGTCAATCAAAATATTACTAGTGAAACTAGGATAATGCAGGCACACTTTCAAAAAAAAAAAAANAAAAAAAAAAAAAGAACAAAGTGCATTTCTGTCTTGAAGAACAGGGAGTTTCCTAGAACTGCCTTACTGTCCTGATAAAACACAACCATTAAATGCTACAGAGATTCTAAACAATATTAAAAGTTTATTTCAGCCACGTTTCCGCTGCTGTTCACATTCCTTGTTGTTCACTAAATCTGTACATGGCATCTTCTTACAAATTCTCTACATTCTGTGCTGTTTGGGACAAATTCCAGAATACTTTGTGGAAGACTACCACGAGGAAGCTTGACCTCAAAGCTCCCTGGAAGAAATCACTTACCATAACTGGAGAAGCTCTAACCATAAACCCAAAAGACACAGACTGCTTCTATTAGAAATCACTAATCACTAAACCAGTCAAACTGCAGATTCTTTGCATTCATAGGGAATCTCCCAACACAAAATCTTTACCCCCTGCAGCAAGAGCAGATCAAACACTTAAAAGACAAACAAGCACCTCAGCAGTGCAAGCAGTTTTCCTTCTTTTAATATTGAGCCCGAGCTGGGCCACAAACATTGCTTACTGCAGAGCAACAGCAGAGAAAAAAAACCTAATCCAGTCTCATGAGAAGATGGACAGAGGACACGATTTCACCTCTTTGGCATTGCAATAGGCAGCGGCTCGCAGACTGATTTCTAAAAAGCAAACTCCAGCAGCAGCAGCTAACAAAAATGCTGAGCCTGGGCATTCACCGGTGACCCAGGTCTCTGCCTAGCAAGCCAGCCGCATTCACAACCCTAATACCGCTGACATCCAAGAAAGGAGAAAGCACAAGACGTACGGTTTCGGAGGCAGGCAGCGAGCCCTCCATGCTGGGTGCGCAGCGAGGGAAGCATGCAGTCTAACCCCAGCGCCCCTCCGCCGGCCGAACATGCTGTACCGCAGTTGCGTTAGCGGAGACCAGCTCCAGCCCTGCCAGGCTGAATTCTGCCCTGACAAAGCAGGACCTTGTAATATGAAGCAGTAGTACCCTGCGTGTCTTGGCAGAAGCCCTGAATGCATGTTTGAGAAAGCAACTGCAGCTCTGAACAAGCGAGGCATGAATGCACTGAGAAGAGTTACTGAGTCTGCTAAAAATACTTCATCGTTGACCCTGTCTGGAACATGTTCGAAGTGGGAGTCTTGTTTTCTGAAGAATAATAAAACCAAAGAGCAAAATACACCTGCTGGCAACAGTCTTGGAAGCTTATTTTAAAAAACAAACAAACAAAACCCCAACACAGTCTCAAATAGAGAAACACCTCACATTTTCTTCCAACAGCAAGACCGCTGGGGTGAATGACACGCTCTACACCTCCTCTAGGGCTCCGGGCAAGGTGCAACCTCAAAACCTCTTCCTCCGTAACCTGCCAGAGGAGGTTGCTCAGACTCCTATTACAAGTTAAGGAGCTACCTACAGACAAATTCCAAACCTGCCCTGCTGAATTCAGCATGGAAGCCTTGTGCATTGTGTAGTCCCAGGCGAGACAAACGAAACACCTGTCACCTGGCCGGTGCCCCTGCGCAGCTTTAGGGTCCCCTATTGCAGTTAGGATGCCCAGGGAAAAGCAGAAGGAGCCGCCGAACTGCAAACATGGCTGAAAGACACGATGCATCTGGTTTGTCCCTCCGTGGCGGGACCAACAGCGAGGTTCTTCTGGGAAGCAGGTACAGACCCTTTCTCCTGCCCTCCTCTACCAAGCACAAATCCACCAGGCATGATGGGTTGAACGGAACCCCAGCAATTCTGACAGTGTGAAGAAGCCCTCTCAGAAAACACGTCAAGACGGGGTTTTTATTTGATGCTTGGAGTAAACACAGTAAGCAGACCCTGTACATTTAGGGAAACTGTTGAGTGGAGAGACAATTTAATTCTTCTGGGCAAGGCAAGGTGAGAGAAGTTCTTTCATAGCTTACTGCTCTGCACTCAGACAACTGTGTTCACCATCTAGCCATAATAGCTGTATCCTTAAAAAGAAAATGATGTTTAAAAGATGTTAATTTATTCACCAGGCATGTTTTCATATGGATTATGTTCTGTTAATTGCTAATCAGCCTGGTTGTCTGTAGCATATTCATCCAAGGAAAGCAGAGTTGGATGGTAAGTCTAAGAGCACCACACTGTATTTCCCCTCAGTTTTTCAGGTCACAAACACAGATATTCTCTGGATTTGTAATAACTATCAACTTAGTAGCAGTCTGACAGGTTTATGACTATCTTGTTTCAGGGGAAGTCTGCTCTGTTACAAGCCATCCTAAGGGTGCCCACCAGCACTCAGCCTCCAACACCAATCTGCCAACTACTCCCACCCACCTGGTTTTGGCTTTTACTGAACAGCCCTGCTCAACAGCAACGCAAGCAAAAGCCTTGCTTGCAGGCAGGAAAATGAAAGAGGTGCAAGAACTGCAGCAATATTTAGAAAAAATGGTAACAAAAGATGGGCTTAAAAATGACAAATGGTGTGCTCCTCCTTCCACTCCCCTCAATGTCAAAATACAAGCTTGGTGTTCTGACTTAACTGCTGCCTCACTTGGGTTTACAGTTCTGGGAAATAAACACATTTCAAGTTTAGCCAGTGAGCAGACCTTTGGTTCTTATAGCAGTCCCTGCCAAATGATCAGTAACTATGATCAGTTTTTGAAGGGAACCTCGTCCCATCTTCTTGCTCAGCAAGTGCATAGGTAGTTTTAGAACTGGCAAGCTCTAAATCCACACTGAGAGTGTGAACCTTTGCAGAAGCCGAACTAGT
This sequence comes from Aramus guarauna, assembly GCA_013400195.1. Classification (NCBI taxonomy): domain Eukaryota; kingdom Metazoa; phylum Chordata; class Aves; order Gruiformes; family Aramidae; genus Aramus; species Aramus guarauna. Next base: position 410,571 of record VXBL01002132.1, on the reverse strand, counting down.
GGAGGGATTGTTGATAATCCTATAATGCTCCAGAATTTTCATGTTATTCCTTTCCCTCACACTAGTTTAAGCTTTTATATGGCTGACTATTTGGAAAGCTAGTCCTTTCTTGTGCCCACTTTTTTTTTTTTTTTTAAGAAAAATTAGAAAATTTCAGATGTCTCAGTCTGGGTCATCTTAAAGGATGTTCTAAAAATTCAGAACAATTAATTAAGGAAGTTTTGGTCTAACTCAAGTTGGTACATTTCTAGGTCTTACTGTAATAATGCACTGATCCCAATACAGATTCATTCATTCTTACTCTCAGTTGACTGCACAGGCTCTGCCTAGTATTTAGTACTGATTACTACTTGGATGGATAGTAAGGTCCCAGCTGGTCCCAATGGGCCCACACAGATAAGTCACCTCTCCAAAGCACTGGTAAGCGGTGTTTACAGCCACACAGAGCTGTGCCAGGCCACCACCAGCCTGACTGGGTCTCCAGTCACTGCCCACCAGCACGGTGTGCTTCCAGAACTCCAGAGTCCATGGCTGCCCCTCACGCACGCAAACACTCTCGGCACACGCTGCTCCAAAAGGTTTTGTGGCTGCATGGCAGTGCCATGAACAGAAAGCAAACAAAAACACAAACCTGGAACTGGCACTAAAGTGGAATTTGTTGTTATGGAAAATAGCTCATAGAGAAATTCTTAAACTGCCATTACTTTTAATCAATAGCTTAAAAACCAAATGGCAAAGGCAGCGTCTTCCTCGGCTGCCGGATGCACACTCCCTCCAGGCAGCATCTGCCCGTGCTGTCCCCGGCTCTGTAACACTGTCCTGCTCACAGCTGGTTCTGGAGTCGCTCACTGACCTTTCAGTAAAATCACCCAGATAACTAAGCAGTTACAGCAGAGTATTTATCATTAACCCAGCTTATTTGGACTAATGTTTGGTGGTTAAGAGGACAGTTGAAGTTACATAGCAAATTCCACCAAAACCATTTCCTCAGTTTTCCAGCTGTGCAACCTGCAGCATCCATCTCGTGAAAGGGAGCCATGCACAAACAAAGCAGCAATGTACTGACCAGTCCGGACTTCTTATTGTACCATCTCTAACTGCTTAACGACTCTCCCCATTCAAAAACATGGCCTCAAAGTAGACAATAAAACTTCTGAAAGTACCTAGTTGTTTTCTGCTTCCCGATTGGAGTTTTTCCACACATTTTTAATGAAAACTGTCATTGATTAGCTGAAGACAGCTCAGCTTTGTTGTAAGACAACAAAGAGTAGACACAGAAGATCACACACAAACCTCTCCCAGGAGACAGTCAAAAGTAGTGCATGAAAATACCCTCTCAGAAGCAACTCTGCTGAATAATTGCAGAAGAGTGTCTCATGTTGTTAAAAATAGAACTGATTTCTGCATTGGCAGATGGAGTTTCAGTCAAAATATCCTCTGAGCCGCTTGAATAATTAAGTGTTGCTTCTCCGTGGCATAACAAAGCATCTAATGCAATTTACTGCCCTTTCTTTAAAATGTGATATGAACGCTGTTTGCTAATTTTTCAGCAATTAAATTAATAGAAATTAGTTTTATAGTACGGTGCGGCAAGCCTCTAGCTGAAATACTACCCCAGCTGCCAAGACAGCAGCACCATTCTCTACACACAAGCTATTTAATCTTCCAGGTAATTACCTCCTGGAACAGAGCAGTCATTTAATCCAGAAATCAGGTGTACTCAGAAGAAAGTAGAAGAAACTCTAGACTGGCAATCCTCAGTAACCTGAAACTGTGGCAAGACAGAGTGACAGAAAGTAGCTGATGCACAGTGAGATTTTTTTTAAAAAGTATACATGGGGTTTTAAAAAGAGCTACATACAAAATGCAGTCTTCATGGTAACACAGACCTTACATATTGCACAAACTACTTGTATTTCACAGAATCAAGTCGAGATTTTATTTTCAAATCTTCTTAGCATTTCATCTCTATTTAGAGAAACTTCAGAAAACTGCCTTCTTTCACATACTAACTGAAACATACTATATCAAGTACGTGAATGGTTATTTACTTTTAGTGCAGGCCTCCAGCACGAACAGCTACGTACAGATATGTACTTCTTCAGTTGAAGTATCTGCTCCTACACCCCTGCTATCTCAGTAATCATTTTCAGTCTATGAGAGCACAAAGGGCTCTGCATCTTCCTTACAACTCATGTTATCATTAAAATTTTGTTCCTCAAAGTCTCAGTCCAACTGGATTCCTGGGTTACAGCATTAGTTCAATGGCAAATTTCAAAGAAAGTTTAAGTCCTGAAAGGAGAGCAAGTATCTTAAAAGAGTTGTCTGTGCTGAAGCTGTTCACTGAAAAGTTATGAAGGATGCATGTGAGGCACTTTAAACATTAAAAAAAAAAAAAACAAACATGCATTTTTTTTTACTGCAAAGATGATCAAACACTGCAGTAGGGTGCCCAGAGTCCATCCCTGCGGTCAGTCAAAACCAAGGACATGGTCCTGGGCAACCTGCTTTAGCTGCCCTGGCCTTGGGCATGAGGGTTCGACTGGATAATCTCCAGAATTCATAAAATCCCAGACTGGTTTGGGTTGGAAGGGACGTCAAAACCCATCTAGTTCAGACCCCCTTGCCATGGCCAGGGACACCCTCCACTAGCCCAGGTTGCCCAAAGCCCCATCCAACCTGGCCTTGAACACTGCCAGGGAACCAGGGGCAGCCACAGCTTCTCTGGGCACCCTGGGCCAGGGCCTCAGCACCCTCCCAGGGAAGGATTGCTGCCTCACAGCCCAGCTCCATCTCCCCTCCTGCAGCTTCAGGCCATTCCCCTTGGCCTGTCCCTCCCTGCCCTTGGCACCAGCCCCTCTCCAGCTTTCCTGGAGCCCTTCAGGGACTGGAAGGGGCTCTAAGGTCTCCCCACAGCCTTCTCTTCTCCAGGCTGAACACCCCCAACTCTGTCAGCCTTTCCTCATGAGAGAAGTATTCCAGCCCTCTGATCATCTTCATGGTGTCCTCTGGACTTGCTCCAACAACTCCATGTCCTTCTTGTACTGGGGACCCCAGAGCTGGACACAGTCCCTTCCAACTTCAGTGATTCTGTGATTGTCCAACTTTTTGGGACGCATTTTAAATTCTTCAGTACACGTAATTTTGGATCTACTGCCAAATGAATCCAGCCACCAGATCACCATTTTATCAATAATGAATTATACCAACCTCACAAAATTAATGTCTACAGAGTGTGACTAACTGTTAAGGAAATGGTCTTCTGAAACCAAAGAACTTCTACTGTAAGCAGACATCAGACTAGCTGACAGTACTAACCAGTTCCTTGCAGAGCAAGTTTATGCCATTCAATTATAAGGCAGTATTTCAGTGGTAAAGAACAGAGATCATCCCATCTCTGCTGTTACCTTCTCTGGAGGAAACAGTAAATGACTACTCGGGTGGTAAATACCAGTGTAATAGTTAAATGCTGCCTTTACACCATTGCAGCACAAAGAATCTGATACTCCAGCCACATGTGAGGATGTGGCAGTGTGGGGCTCCGGTCTGGAAGATGCCCTGTCAGCAAAGGCTCCCAGGAGGTCACGGGTGCAGGATCAGGTCCTTGCACTGACTGGTATGATTGAACCCTCCAAACTTACAAAGTCTTCAGCATACACAATATACATATGTGCCCTTCAACAAATCTTAATACTTTAAATGCTTTTTCTCTCTAAACTTTGAAGTTAAATAATGAAAAATTTCCCTTTACCTTACTAAAACTGTTAATTATATACAGTTAAAAAAAAAAAAAACACAGGTCACATTCCAGATGGTTGGATCAACCAAAACATGCTGAAACAAACACCGTCAATGAAACCTGATCACAAAGGGCCAGGACATGAACAGGTAAGAGGAGGATGATCCTTGAGAAGTGTCCAAGTGTACTAAAAAATGTCCATTAGATGAACTGAGCCAAGAATTCAGGGATGGTATCTAGAAGCTACAGAACAGCCTGAACAATCAGGTTTAATGAACCATAGTCAGCAAAACACAAGCATGCTAAATAAAGTGCTGGTACTGTAAAGCTGCACAAATTTCACTAATTGTTCATCATATGCCAGACTGGTCACAGCTCCTTGGCTTCTACACCTAGCCTGTATGTGAGCAGATGAGCTGGCACTCTGGTCCATCTTTTCTCCCCAGTCTTCCCCAGGCTCATTAACCAGTCTTGCATTCTCTATCCCACACTGGCAGGAGGAGCGTGTTTTCCTTCTAGACCCAAGCAGCCAGGTCCTGTGGGAACGAGCCTTCAGCTGCGGGGCTGCCCTACCCCAGCAGGGAGAGCCAAGTCCCCTACCCCTGCCAGGGTGCATGATCTCGTTGGTAATCCAATCCTGTACAGCTGTCAGCAAGAACCTGATCCCAGCTCCACCAGCATCGACTCAGCAGGGCCAATTATACAAGCAACTCAGCAGACAATATGGATGCAGAGACAACCAATGTCAGCAAAAAAGGACCTACTCTCTAGTCTGTCCACAGTAACTAAATGCAAGAGCTTCTTTAGTTAAAAGCACTGAGAGCAGCATTAAAATTTATCCCTTCCATTACCTTATTTTCACCAATACATACATTTAACCAAGCTTTAAGTAAAAAAAAAAAAAAATCCAGCCCATCCCAGCCAGCAACTCAACCATCAACCTGAGCAACAGCAACACTCTACTCAGGAAAATGAGAGTACATCTAATCCTGAAGAACTACTACAGGAACAACACAGCACAATAAGGAATAAATTACTTTAAAGTTGAATTTTCATACCAAACTCACATTTCAAAATGAGTATAATCATTTCACTCACTTGCATGAAGCTCTCTGACCAAGGCAAGTTTGTGTGGGCTTCAGCTTCCCCTACACATAATTTTAGTGTGCAATGCAGGCAAGACTGAGCTAGACGTTGCCAGGAAGACAGTGCACAGCACCATGTACCGAAGCATCTAAAAATATGGGCTTCTTCAGAAATTAAATGCCGGATTAGTAAATCTTCCCAAGCTACCACAGTAGAGTTCTGAGTCTTTCCCTAAATAGATTAAAGGCAGATGATGACAAACATTACTAGACGTAAGTCTCTGCTGAGACCAGAACAGTAGAAGAACCTAAAGTTCTTCCCCCACAGTTTGCTAACAAGTCTAATTTTGAACTTTCTAATTTTAAAATCTCACTCTTTAAACATTTCAGATAAGCTTTATTACTAACAAATAGGAAACCAATAGGACTGCAGGTTTAGGTTGGGTTTTTTCCCCCCCTCATTTAACTGGAAGATGAAATAGCTATGTAAATGGCACAAGGCTCTGTTAAACAAAATCTGGAATACGTACCCAAATAGCACCAGAAAAGAAACCATACCTCAAAATACTGCTATGGGAGAGAGAAGGCAGGAAGGGTGTTTGGGTTGGAGAATATGAAGAAAAATAAGTAACTACATCACTCCAAAACACACTGAGAGGCTCATCTGTCTGGTTAACTACTCCTCTGGAAGGTAGCTGAGCCCAACAGCTACAGAGAGAAACACCAAAACAGGGAGAAAAGGGAAGGAGATTGCCTCCCAAAGATACAAAAGCATGCAATTGTGGCAGGTAATTATAAATTCTTACTGAGTCTCTCTCCCCTACTCATCCAGTGTTTTTTAGTGATTGAGGCATGAGGGTGGGAATATTCCAGCTCAGCTGATGAGAAATTACGTTGCAATCAGTAGAGGATCTACAGTGCAGAAGGACTGTGGCAGCAAGTAGCAGGACCCGTTCCAAGAAATGGCTGCAAACAGCTACTTCACCAAGTGTCAAGTATGTTCTTCAGGTGCAAATTCATGCAGACCGAGGTCATTTTTCAAGCCAGCAGAGAGTACCAAACACCATAGAAAATTATTTGTAGCATGAACCGATAACAGCTGGAGAAAGGCAATGCCAGGGGAATGCCTGCAAATGGCTGTTTCTCCGGTTTTCACACTCATACTACAAATCTACAATAATTCCATCCACTTCAACTTGTGATTTTTACTTACCCAAGGTACATTTATTTTGACAGAGAATATTCTGAAAGGATACAGAGTTTCACAAGTGGGATAAACATCTGTCTGACTGATTTCCAGCAACTCTCCAGTGACATCTGCAGCAAGGTCCATTTTCTACATTGCTGAGCAGTAGTACCAAGTTCCTTATTTCCTGAGGAAATGAGATGACCTATATGCCTCTGTGAATCTTTGTTCAATGTTCCAGATACACAAAAGACAACGTCCTATACAGACAATCACTTAGTACCACTTACCATTTTTGGGGAGCCAACATTTGTACTCTTGCTGGGTTTGGATAGTCTAATACTACAAATATTCAGAGGAGACCATATTTTTGTATACACATCAAAGTCCACTGCATACTGCATTTTATTGGTGTTAAGCAAGATAATATTAAACATAGCACAGTCCTGAACTTTAAATATCTAATGAAGTGCTTAGATCAAGGCTCATGCAAAAGGATACTCTCCGAATCTTCACAATTCTCCTGCCTCCATCAATACAATAAAACCACCAGTACACACTGACAATAAAATGCCCCTCGTAGTTCACCACTGAAATTTTTCCCTACAGTGAATGAAGACCTTCTCATGGTATTTTGCATAAGAAAACTCTGGAAGAATATGTAGAAATGAAGTAGTGAAGAAGTAGAAAAGATCACCAAATTTCAATGGCTCTGAGAAAATTTGTAAAGGAAGAATGAGTATCCCTCCAGACCAGACCAGACCTATAACCATACTCTTTATGTACGAAGGATTTCTTTTTAAAGCAGATGTTTGTATTATGTTCAGTGTGGAAAACAGCTTAATGCTAACTGATGATTTCTGAAACCAAAAACCTGCAGCAGCAAGCTGTCTATTTTTGCCAGCTGACTACACAACAATCGTTTGTTTTGAGAAACTTGTGAAATCGAAGCCACCAAGCTCCAGCAGTGCCCAAGTCCCTCCTGCAAGCTTTCAACATTGCCCTGGAGAAAGAACACATTTTCAGGGACTCTATCCAGCTATGAATAAATGGGAGATGCAGTCACATTACATGAACGGTGAATGAACTGCAGCGGTCAACAAGAGCTCCTTGCCCGGCCTTTTTAGACCCAATTATTTCAATGATTTCTTAGCATGGTCTTTAGCTTTTTCACTCGCTGCTGGCATGAAAACCAGTATTTTCTTCTTCATTTCTGCTCTTAGCACAAACCAACAAGCTCCAAAGCCAATTATGTCAGTATGATACAATCCACTGAATATTAATAAAGAATCAACATTTGATAGCAACTGCAAACTAAATTAAAGTACCAATTTATTTAAAGATTCTTGTAAGGTCAGTTTGGCCGATCATGTAAACCAAGGACATAACCCACCGTCCTTTTAGCAGCACCCTGCAAATGAGAAATGCCATCTGTGCTTCTGTTTCCTCAGCCTCCAAAGTAATCATCACTACTAATTTTTTTAAGGTGGTGTTTCAGATCTAACAGAAAACTGTCACTGAAGGGGTGCTCCCAGCCCCTTCCTCCACACCCCGTATCCCACACGGTCCTGCCGTTCCCCTCCCATCAGATGCTCATGGCATGGTGAGCTGGCTCCGGCAGCCGATCCATGGGAAAGCAGTCTTCCCTTCTCCCTCTTCTCAGTGTGGTTCATCCTCCCCCGTTTAAACCAGCTGAACTGAATCCCACAGTTGCACAATCGCTAGATCCAACCCAAGGGCAGCTGTAACAGCACATGGGCATAAGTCAGGGGGACAAAGGGGTCTGCTCCCGTTAGTGGCAAATACTTCTGTGGTTACACTGGCTCTAGTAAGACGATGTACCCCAAGACACTTCATAGCAATTTCTCCAATTAAAATTGAAATGCATCACATATATGTGGTTTGGGCCAAAAACATGTGTGTATCAGTTTCACAGACTGAAAGCATGGACAGATACTTAAGAAAAACCACAACTGTGTGACCTCATATGACCACTGTATTAGATTATGATGAAAGGTATTTTTAAAAAGTTTGGAAGGGGTATCAGACATTAATGTACATGCATAAATATACAAATGCACGCTCACACACAGACTCCAGTTGACTTGCCAGCTCCTGCTACACCTGGAGCAACATGCAGTAGCATCGAATTTAAACAAAAGCTCCCTGAGCATTACACCGAAATTCCTCAAAAACGGACAGTAAGGCGGGGTCCAGGAGTTTTAAGAATAGCAGGAACCAGGAGTGCAGTAGACTACATGTTGTTCTGTGCAACCTCCTGCCTGGAAGAGCATTTGGCCCAAATCTCAGGGTTTTCAGAGAGCAGCAGCACCATTCAGAAATGAAATCTGTGTGGAACACAAGAATTCTGGTAAAAATAAAGAGAACTATGGGCAGGGACATAAGTGTGCAGTATACTTATACGGAAAAATGCTGGTGCAGCTGCAGATACACAACTCAAATTTTTTTAAGTTTGTCTACACAGCATAATGAAGACAGGATATCTATTCTAGTTTTAGTCAAAATTGGCCAGATACCAAGAGAAGTCAGCATGTGCTAATATGGACCACGTCTCTTTATAAAGCATGCCACTCCATTTATCAGCTCTCTTTGTTACAGGCTAGACTACTGAAAGTCCTATCTTCTTTTTGGTGGGCAGAAAAGTTCAGAGAATTTCAGTAGAAATGCTGAATATACATATTTGTTACTTTGAAGTTACAGTAAATTAGCTCAGGTTCCCAAGATTTCATACTGCTTCCAACAAAGAGTTAGGATACCAAAATACAGAGAAGATGTTCCTTGAAATGTATTTTCTGCTATTCTGAGTGTCAAGATTCATTAAAAAATGGGCTCACGCAAGCCATTTGCTTACATTAAAAATCAATGTAATTCAAACCCTTATGCCCATTATTATTTCTCCCCTTCCAACTACTTTTTTTTTTTTTTTTAAACAGGGTATGTCCAATCACAATTAACTTTCAGCAGAGAGATAGTGGGATAGAGAGGGAGAAACAGAGCGAGACATACCGCAGAGCAGGAAGAAAACCACTGACCTTACCTAGCGGTAAAAATACTAATGCTGCAAGGCATTTTCTTGAAGCTGTAACAGTGAGAGTAGCTATCACTGTACAGGTTGGTGCCGTGGCCTCATTCTTCCCTACTAAAAAAATACTTTAATGTTATTTATAGGTTAAAAGGAAGAAAAAGTCCTATATCTGAATGTCTCCCACAATGCAGATAGGGATCACGTGCGACACGTGCAAGACCTTTCCTGTTTCAAACTTCTGGGCTGCTTTAATGCAAACAGCATTGGCTGCATTAATGCAAACAGCAGTACTGAAGTGGATTTGCCTGTTTGTGGATTACAGCAGACAGTCATTCAAAAGTCACTTAGCATAAATATTCCCTTCAAAGAGAAGGCTGCTTTAGAAGTTACTAGCAAAGAAGGTATAGACAAAGAACACTGGAGAATGTGTGTTTAACAGTAAACGTACTGCTGCACAAAAGCAGTTTAACACAAAATGTCAGGTAATTTTTTTTTTCTTTACTCCTGGAAATAGGAAGGGGGGTAGATACTTGTCTAAATGTTATGAATACAAAGCCTTGCTAAGACTGTGAGCTATAGTTACCTTAGCTTGCAATTCCATGAGTGTGTGAAAACAAGTGCAGCCAATACGGAGCTTCTTGGCTTAGATACTGTTTGAAGGAAGAGAAGCAGCAGCTCGGGAATAGGCATCTCCCACAGTGGGGTCAGTTGGTCTCAGAGGTAGCAAAACTGAAGCACAACAATTTAAAGCCATTTGCTCAAGGTCATTAAGATTGAGAGGTTCAGAACCTGTGAGCTGCAGTTCCATGGTTCACAGAGTATCAATCAAATCTGATTGCCCAAAGACTCTAATCACTGACCTATTCCAACATCCCTGGGGCAGTTCCAGTTTGTTCAGGAGTTTTTGATAGGTTAATTTCCACTGGCAGACATCATGCTTGACTATGTAATGTCTGTACACATCATATTTCTGCTAGATGCCTACTGACTTCTTTATCAAGCCATTTCTTTCGCTTTCCCTCTTCTGCAAACTGCACCCAATTTCAATGCTGGATGCAACATGAGTTATCCACTGTCCTCCGAGGATGCCAGGGTAGTTTTTTCTACAGAGCTTCTGTGATAATTAAGAGTACCCAATGAACTCCTTACCGAAATTAAGATTTCCAAAAGTATCACCAAGAAAAACAAAGAGAAAAGTCTCTACCAGCTTCTCAATCAAAATAGAAGAGAAATATACACACAGGAAATTATTATGTACAGAGTATTAGCCACTCTGCATCTTCATTAGATGCATCTGATTAAAACATGCTTAATGTATTTAATTTTCCATTTCCACGTAAACCAAAGCAGCTTATGGTGCTGGACAACCTCTGTGGTTTCTAATACCTTTTTTTGTACAAGGCTAAGCAGTGCCCAGGTTGCAACAGACTTCCAGTCCCCTGTGAACTGGGCCTGTTTTGAAAAAGTGACCTGACAAGTAAAAAGGTTTGTGTTTTTTTCAGCAAATGCTTGAATGATAAGAGATCCAGTCAGGATGTTTAATACAGCACAGAATAAGACTCTCAACACAATATAACCTCCTAAGGTTCATAACTGTCAAAATGTATAGGAAGTTTTCTTTCTAGCTTTAAAATGAGATTTTAAATGTGTTTAAATTCTTTCTTAAAGAAAACTGCATGGATCTGAAGGATCACTGTATTCTACATATCTTTATAAGAAAGCACTCTAATAAGAATTGGTATCTCACAGTATGAAACTGGGTTAAAGCCTCTAATGCTGAAGAGAGCAGCATTTCATTTTCCTCCTGTCCAATTGAAGCAGAGTACTCAATAATTAACAGCTTGCTCTGATCAAGCTCCAGCACAAGTGCTGCATAGTCAAACCTCAGGGAAGCTACCTGCAATGTGCCTTATCATCACAGGGGAAACATACATAAAAAATGTGCAACACCTGCTTCTACAGGTTTTTTAATTGATGACAATGCTAATTGCAAAATCCCTGCTTTGAGAAGTCCCTGCATTAAGAGTCCAACAGTTTCAGAGAAAGCAGAGGGTGAGGAAGAGATGTGGGTGTTAAGAGGAAAAGTGACTGACTGAACTATGAAAACACAACTGTGTGATAGACCCACACTCCCTCTTACCAGAAGGTAATTCACGAAGTGGAGCACCCCAGTCCCCAATAAGTTCATTAATAGCAATTACTTCAAGAATGGAGGCTTTTTGTTCCCTCTCCTTTGAGCTAGTAAGGTGACTCTGAAGAGAGCCTTACTCATGAAGAAGTGGCAAAAGCACCTTCCATTCTCCTTCAGGAGAGTCAGCAGAACTGAAAAACACTGTGCCACACAAATTGCCCTCAAAAAATTAACTACCAAAGTGGTTGTCAGCAGCTGGCTTACTGTGTACTCCCAAACCAGAATACAACCATCATCACAGCCAAAGCACAAAACTTAGCAACACAAATCCACTCTAGAAAGGGAAATAGAAAAGGCTTCAGAAAATGAGTGTATGAACAGGAAATTTTATCTAAATGTGTGAAATCGCTGACTGTCACAATAGACATCTTCATTCCTGGTGGTGTTTGGAATTTCACAGCTCATTAGTAAGTGTGGGAGCTTATCTGAAACCTCACCAATGCAAAAGACAAAGGAATCTGATGCTGAAGATAGTGCTACTTTGAGCAGGTCACTGGGCAGGTAAACGCCACAGATGCCTTCCAGCCTGAACCAACTTATGAGCAACACCAGAGGGGCATGAAAAAGACACCTGTCTCCTTCCTATCTTCTCCATCAATAGCCTGAACTATAACCAAGACATGACCAGGATTTTAATTCCTATAGTGCTGGTTCATAAATGACTCAAAGATGTCTATTGCTGAGCTCTTTCAATGCAGTAGGATGCTTTTTTCTCATTGCCTTGGTAAGATAGAGGGTGCTGAATCAGCAGGTTTTGATTCAATGCTAGAAAGCCCTCTATCAGGATGGGGTCAGAGCTCACGTATGCCACAGTCTCACCTGCCTGCTTCTACATTTATGAAGTACTGGTAATTTTAAACAAACATGAACTGAGCTTCTTTTTGTAAAATCCATCTATCCATCTGATTATTTGGGATGAAAAGGGAAAACCCAAACAATAGAAGACCATGTTTACTCACCGCAACTAGAAGAGTGATTGCAGCATCCATGAGTGTATCTGAAACAATCTATCTAGGATAATTAATGGCAAAAAGATTAGAAACACTGTTTTCTAGTCCTGAACTATGCAAGAGACCAGTCAGATTTCAAGTCAACATGCTACTGGGTTGCAAAGAGATTACAGAGTACTCTGTATTTAATGTGGTAACTTCCCCTCTGGGGAACCAGTTCTCTGAGCATCCCAGATACAAGCAAGAGGAGTGAAACTCATTCCCCACCACGAAGCATACTTATCACACTTGAATCCATTTCACAAAACTACAGAAACAAAGACTAGAGCCATCTACTGATGCATTAACCCTCAGTTAATTAGCAGCTCACTAATGAAAGCTACTTGGCTTTTTAGGTGTAGGGGGGATTGGACTGTGTAACAGCAGAGAGCAGCCTGCAAGAGCTGAAGCTGGAAGCATTTAACTGACCAGCCCTAGAGCCCTGTGCTTGAGGAGACACAGACCGCACGCTGAACCCAGAGCCCCACCTGGCAGAGTTCTTAAGTGGGTTGGGTAATGTTCGAGAAGAATGGCAACCAATTAATTCATAGACACATCATGATACCAAGTTGCTTCTATTCATCATCTGATCTCCAAGACACAACGTACTCCACTGTTATTTCTGTATTAAATGCTTACATAAAAAAGTGTACATTTCAAAATCAGCTTGATTTTTTTTTTAAGCATTCCCTGAAATAGATTGTTTAATACTCCTCCTCTGAACCTGGCTATTGTAGAACTACTGCTAGTGAGCCTGAAAATGAACTGATTTGAATTTGCAGTGGCTGTTACGTGGCAGTTTTAACCCATACTCTCACTCTCTCCTGTGAAGACTGGGCACGTGGTGCCTTAGCTCGGGTGATGTCTGCACACTGACCAGTCAGGAACATGGCATCACGCACCAGGCACACAAGAGCACTGCTGCTCTGCTGCAAGGGCCGATTTTGGTCAGATTAATTTTGAGTACTGCTCCCTGACTGTGGATATTTGAACTTTTGGGTTGGCTTTTAAAGAGGCATTTGCTGAAGACACCAATACCCTACTTTCTGATTTCAAAGATGTGAGAGATCAGATATGGAAGGGCTCCTTTGTTAACCAAAGGCAACACTGTAGTTGTAACTGTTTGGAGAAGAAACTAACAGCTAAGAGAACTGTGTTCACGTTAATGATCTTCTACCCACTGCCACATGCACGGAGCCCCTGACAGTATCTGTGTAAATGAGAATCCCCACAGTGCGGAACCAGCAAAAAGCAGGAAACCCAGCGGCTTCTTCCCTGCCCGATGGGGATGTGGGGAACGCCGCGCTCGGCAGCTTGCATCCCGAGCCGCAGAGCTCTGCCCGTCAGGTGTTTCACTAGTTCACACACAACTCATGTCACCTGCACTGGAATATGTGGAGGAGGGATTGTAGTATTTTTCAAAAGTGATGTTTAGTAATAGAAATACATTAATGTTCTTCCTGGAGATCCCACGTTTAAGCAGAGTGCCAAGTTAACCTTACAAGGGCTCTCACTAATGCTGCCTTGCAGTGATGCTGGCTGGCAAGAGACCAGCTCTTTTTAACTTTCTGCCTGACAAACAAGTACCACTGTGGCTGCTACCTGCAGCAAATTTTCTGCACCACTGTAGGTGGACAAATGTAGAAAATGAAGTTAATGTGTAGTGGCTTGCAAGTTTGTAGATGTTATTGAAATAACTAATGGTTTCTTTCTTCAAATGCTATCACCAGACTGTTAAGCTGTGCTCTGTAAGTGCTCCATCTCTGGTTATAATAAACCACTAGCATGTACCTTTTAAAAAAAAAAAAAAAAAAGTTTATGAAAATAAGTTCACCCTCCATTAATATGTGAGAAATGTGTCTTCTTGCAGGGATTCTGTCCTGTATAGTATCTGGATTTAAGAGAAATGTGTGGAATTCCTGTAGATAACTTGCAATACTGAATGTAACAGTTATCACAGAGTTTTTTCAAATGCCATACTAATCTAATCTTGGTAAATATGCCTAGGGTTTTCTCTTAATGAATGCTAGAGCTCTAATTAGACTGCCTAGAGGCTGTGTATGGTTGCAACATACTGTGATAGTTTGATTTAAGTGTATGACACAGGTCAAACTGTCAATCTAAACGATGAGCTGCCTTTGAAATCTGCAAGATACCACAGACCCAGAAATGATTAAGAAACCTTGGAATTCCTTCCGCGTCTGGTTTTATACTGAGCTTTAGCTATTCAGGGTTCAAGCCCGGAAGGCAATCATTGTCTTTGTGAGCAATGAGTTAGCCAGTGTTGTAACTGCAGAATCACCTTCACTGATGGTCACATGCAGCAGCTTGCCCCACTCTGCACCTCTCCCTTCACAGCACTGAAGCCATTGGAACACATCAAAGAGAGTACTCCGTACTCCACAGCCAATACTTCTGGCCCAGGTACGTGGGAACTGCTTGTTTCCTACCAACTCTTGGTACTCACCAACAGTTTTCAATTTACGGCCCAGACACCAAAGCTTGCATAGAGAGCACCAATTCACCAGGCAAATATTTATATATCCACTTATGAAAAATATCAGAAAAACAAAGTTAAAGTTGATCAATTGTACATGCATTTCTTGAGCATCAAGAAAGCATTCAAAACTTCAACCTTTCAGCCCCAGCAAAAAAACGTTTACAACAGTCTTTCAAATGTGTACTGCTTAATATTAATATGCTAGAATAAAATGGCTTGAATGATACTACAGAACCAGAAGGCCTTTTCCATCTTGCTTATTATTATTTTTAAATTCTTTAATTATGCGTTAAAGGTTCAAACTGCTTTGCTCTCTGGTAGTAGTTTTGGTAGTCAGATCTGGATGGCTAGATGAAAGCTACATCAAAGGGAATGAAAAACAGTATTCAGCTGAGTAAAGTGCCAGTTGCTCTAACTTATATATAAAAAATACATATCTGCTGGTTACAGATGGTGTCTGAGGTACATCTGATTAGCTAGAGACATGACAATATGAAATGCCAGTAGCAGCTGGAACACAGCCTCCTCTCTTGCAGCATTAACCACAGGTTCAAAAAGAGCTGTATCCCCTCAGCAGAGTGGGGATCAAGAGATGGAGATTTTCACTGCAGCATCAGCAGCGTTCTAGGCTGGGACATCTCCCTCACTCTAAAAGCAAGGCATAGGTGAAAGAACATGCATAAAGACTTTCATTTGTCCAGTGAGAAATTCTTTTCTTACTACTAATTAGCTAAATTGTTTGTATAATCCACAACCTTTTCTACCTGTTCAGCAGACTAGCTAATATTTGAAAGATCTCATTTTGAGTGCTTAAGATCTCATATTTTATGCAACCATTCATTTCTGGCAGTCCATGTACAAACACTGTGCTCTCTTCAGCTCCGTTACAATACAAAAAGGATAATTTTACATAATATATGGAGGCTACAGCATACCCCTGAACTTCTGTAGCTGGTATTAAACAGCATTTTAGGGGAAAAAAACAAAATTCCAAATTAAATGAACTCATATGTAACCCAACGAAAAGACTGAAGGGTGGAACAGATCAAGTTATCAGAGTATTGCCAATACATTACCTTAATTAAGCAACTATTTTATTCAGAACATTAATACTGAAAGCACTAAACAAATGTGAGAATAGCTCCAAATCTGACAAGTATTTAAATTTATAGCACTTTATCCTACCACATAATAACTATGACTAAGACATAATTTCCCTACTCAATTCTAGGACTCTGAGTCTCCACGCCTCTGCAATACACTATTATTTTTGAGATTTATGGGCCTGATCCCAAGATATGCCCAATTCCTACTGAAATTAAAGCACTGTGCATAAAAAGCAGAGGGATGCCTCTCTTTTTCTTTTTTTTTAGGAGGTGGTGGGGGTGGTCTTTAGCACAAAGAGAAAGGCAATCTACATTTCACTGAAAAAAAAAGGACACACATCAACTAAAAGCTTAAGTGGAGAAATTTGTTAGAAACTTTAGTCTCGTTCCAAAACAGTAGTCCCAAATACTGGAGACCTGTGGGCAACAGTTCTGCACTAATACTGTACATGCTTTGCAATCCAGCCTCCAGTGAAACACCTCCTCCACACCAACTTGAAGCTCTTCATTTCCTCTGCTCCTATTGTCCTGTTGCCAATGCCATCAGGCTGAAATAATTTATTTCTGACAACAGAAACAGTTCTTTCCCCTGTAAGCTTTTGTTCGCCACCAACAGGATCCTGGGTCCTTCCACATTGATTGTGCAAGCAGTGGGTTTTAGGTCACTCCAGACATGTTTAAGTAAGAAAGAAAAATGTGCCTGCATAAAGGCTATCCCATCCTAATTTAAGCACTCCTTCAAACTTCATTTTCTTTGGAAGTAGTTAGTGATTCTAGAATTGAAACTTTTACTAGTTATGGATTTTCCAAACATGACATCAGTGGTCATAGTTTCTCAGAGTTAAGTATGACAATGTTATATGCAGATAACATGGAGAAAGTATTTTTCTGCTTTTGACTGTTTACCAACAGCACCCAAGAAGAAAAACAACAACAAAAACCTTGTAGTAGAACTTTACAGTTTGCATTCCTGTGATCTTGGACTCCATTCTTGCTCAGTATGTGCCCTTTGAATGTCCTATCAAAAAAGTCAAACGATAGCACTTCCAAGGTGCTGCTGAAGTATTTTATTACTCTGATTTGATATCCTAATACAATTTTCCTTTTTAATGCATACTAAAATGTTCATAGTCTTTGAAGGATTAGAACCTTGCTTCATTTCCTTAGCAATTTTTCTTGTCTATTTTAAATAGTTTCAAAGCTCACAACTCAAGCATATACACCTGTATTTCAAAAGGGAATGTTTTCTAAGCTGAATTCCCTATTCAAATACCAGTTGATCTCAGTTGTATCCAAATTGTGTATTAAGTTAAAAAAAAAACACAACAAACAAAAACAAACAAAAACAAACCCACCTTGCTCCTCTAGTTTTCCTGTCAATGTCTATCAAAGTGTCCTGAAACTTAGACTACGTTTCCAAATTAATTAATATTTGTTTTCAAAAGATGGGCTATTCAGACACACCACCTTCAGAGTGAGTAGTCTGGACTGCTCCTAGAACTTCATTTTTGTATACTAACAAAAACTTGCATTGATTTAAAATTTACTTAACTTCAGTATGGACCACATTATTTAATGGGATTAGTCCTGATTTATTCTTTTGAATTTTGCAGGGAGACTGGTTTTAGAACCTAGAAGACTTCTTTAAGAATGGGGCAGAAAGAAGCAAGAATGCTTAAAGTGCAAGCATACAGCCCTGGGATTAATATTTTACTTACTGTAACATTTAAATCCGATGTTGAAATTCCTACATATTTTCTAAGACACAAAAGATATGAAACCACATTTAAAAATGATAAACAAAAAGCAAGCAAGAAACTTCACTTGCAGTGTTCTGCTAATTTGTAATTACCATGGAACAGGCTTGTCCTCTTTAATTCAGAGCTAACACACTGTAAGGCTGTGAACTTTTACATGAAATAACAGGTCATCCAGTAACTACAGTTTTTGGAAAAAGAAGGTGTTCTTATGAACCCCAGAGGGCCGAGTGGATAAGAGTGACAGGTACAGCTGTGTCCTGTCATCCCGTAGCATTCTATCAAACCAAATTTTAAAACACCAAATCACCCCCCAGAAGTGCAGACACTTGCCAGGAAACAGCCCGGCACGGGGCGGCCGCAGAGGAGCACGTGTGGCGGCAGCACAGTGGTGTCATGGCGGCAGCACGTGGGGTCACGCTGTGGTTCAGCCCTGCATGCACCGCCTGCCCACTGTGTCATCCGCGTGCTCTTCCCACATACGCTTTATTCAGTAAGGGGTCTGCAAAGAGACAGAGAGGCTGCTGTGGAGAAGAATTTCATTTTTTAGCCAAAGTCTGATGGAGACAGATGCTATGACAGGGATTTATTGAACCCGCCAGTCCTGCAGCAGCGTTGCTGCATTCTCAGCCCACCATACCTTCCGCAGCTCAGCGGGCACTTGGAACAAAGAAACAGCTCCGGCCTCTTACGAACACCGTTTTGTGGGCTTGCAGAGGGGTTACTTTGGCATTCTGGACTCCCTTTGGATTGTCAAACAGAATGGAAGCTCTGCCATATTGTTTACTCTGAGCTCTGAAAAATTTTCACTGTTTTTTCCTGGAAACATCGCAGCTGCTAACCCACTTAGGACTGCCAGCATCAATGTAATTTTTTGCACAGACCTGGCCATCAGCGATTTCTGTGGACACCCGGGGCAGCACGTGCACACCTGCTGCAGGCCCCGCCAGGCGTGTGACACCTGGTGCAGACGTGCCAGCGGCACAGAGCTCAGCCGTGCTGGCCGTGCCGCGGGCCGGCACCTCCCCGGTCCTCAGCCGCCCGTCAGAGCTGCTGCCACCTGCACCCCAGAGCAGCTCCTGCAGCAGCACCCACAGCCAGAGCCTGGAGGGAGCAAAGCCAAGCTGTGCCGATGAGCGGGAGGCACGAGCCCTACCAACAGCAGAGGTGGGCAGGGGAAGGAAACAGACCGTGCAATTGTGGGCTTTTTATAATCCTAAACCACCAGGCACATCATATCAAGCCAAGGAGAAAAACCACAACAGTCTACAGTCAAAATCACACCCTGCTGAGCATCCTTCTCTTCTTGAAACAAAGACTGTGTTTACCTCGAAGGAAGCTGGAATAACAGCTCCAAAGGCAGAAATCAGTTTAATGGAGAAAGAACTCACGGAGGAGCCCTACCGCCTATCTATCTTAAATATAATCCCAAGTATGAAATTCATGGTGTCAAAAGATACTCTAGAACTTTTATCATTCAAGTCAGGTGCTCATCACGGAAGCGTATTATGATGCAGTTATGGTCTGGTAGGAACAGGACTGCAACACAACTCACAGCAGACACAGCCACCTCCAAGGGATACCTTTGGGAAAACTGAGGAGATCTGAGTAACAGAACAGGCAAATTCCATCTTTGAACAACCAAAATCCTTTGAACGAAACCTCTACCATCCATTTCTCTGCTCACCAAGCACAAGTGTTTACAATTTATCTCTGATAAGAATTATTTTGGAGGTCATTGTCACATCCTTTGTCAAGGCAGGGAGTCCTAAACTGGATATCATGCGAATGTTGAAAACTAACTACAGTACTCTTGCTCCTGTTACTTCATTTCCCCTAAACTTCTGAGGCCTTCCTCAATCCTTTCTGAAAAGGATCTAGTTTATATATAAGTTTTTGTCATTGACTGCCACATCCAGAATGGAAAGATTTGCAAAATGAGAGCAAACTCTTCTCTGCCTCTGAAGAAACACTGGCTGAGGAAGAAGCCAACTAGTTTATGACACAAAATTGGGAGGAGAGGGTCAAATACTACACAAGCTAAGATCTCTACAAAGAACCCCTAAAGGTAACTAATTCAGAGTAAAGATGCCAACACTTGTAACGCTTCCTTTGATCACTGCTGGTAGGAAATTCCGACTGTTATTGCTATCCAGCCCCACGTAAGCACCTATTATAAAGTATGATGATATTCTGCAGAGCAAACTGCCACGAGCTGTGGAATTTCGTTATTAAAAAGGAAGATGCATTTATGTAAGCTGCATTCCACCTGTAGTCTGTGTTTACATCCTTAACATTGTAAGTCTATTTGGCAATGAGTCATCACATGCAATTCACCAGACCCCCAGCTGGCAAGTATAGGGGTAATTCTTTGGATTATTAGTAATGTTTTTTCATGAAGAGAAGTCCCCAGTCCTACCTCTAGCATCTCCACAGGTGTAGGTTCACATACCCTCTCAATTACCATGTGGGAAGATGCTTCAAGTCTCTTTTACTTCTGCACTCTCATGGCATTCATGAATCTCTTACAGTGAGACAGGACAAACTCCTCATGAAACCTGTTACTCCTACTTCTTAAAACAGAGTGCCAGAAGTTCATTTTCCTTTTGTAAGATGGAGGAGATATCTCTGCAACATTTTCCTACGCGTTCCTCCAAGCAAGATGATACAGTGGAAGCTCATTCCCTTCTTGAGGGACCCATCTTGCCTGGAAAATTCATGGTATTTTTAATCATTGCCAGTATTCACTCATTCAACACCAGCATGGCCAGCAATGCTTGAAGACCTATTTACTTGCCACCACCTCTCATCTTTGTTGGAACAAGCCCAGTAAACCTTACAAAGTATTCATGCAAGAAAAGATTTAAAACTAAGTAATATGATGTGTAATACACTGAGATGCTCCAGCTGGCTTGTCTATAGCAGGGCACTCAAAATGGCCAATGCATTAACACCTGCCTGTCCATTAGGAACAACAGGAAATTTCTGAATAACTGCCCTTGCACTGACAGGGCCAAGCTAATCCTCTGCTTGACCTGAGAGGGTGCACATACCTCACCATAACTCAGTGTATCCCAGGGCAGACTTGCAGTACTCCAGAAAGTCTGCTGTGAAGGTGAGCGACCTTCTGTCAGCTCCCCCAAGCAGCAAGTTGCTTCATGCTGCATCATATCTACCATGAGAAAAGGAGAATCTACAGGGAATCTACCATTGAGCAACTGGTGTGGTAATTATATGTCCTTCTGCCCCCTGAAGGTCCCATTAGATGGAACCATTGAGCTAGATTTGCTCTGCCATGGGTACATGTTACTTCAATTCTGCGAGCAGTGCAGAATTGCAAGAGCCACAGGAAAACTGTTTGCCTGCTGCCCTATTGAACATGAAAATAAGGTTGAAATGCATCGGATTTCCAAACCCTCCTCTTCTGATCCTCCCCCACTACTAACTGTAGCCAAGCCACACTGGCTATCAGCTCTATAAACACTTTCACTGATAAGTCAATGAGAGATATTATTTTCTATATTTTAATAGTGAACAGATGCACTCTGAACATAGGTAGGATTTTTGATGCTATTTATCATAAAAATCAAGTAGGCCGATCAGACAGAAATATTTTGACCATTTTAGCTATAAAAGCTGAATCAGTACCATACCTTTGCTAAATGTAATTTCTCCTTTGAATACTGAGTATTAGGAGAGCTCTGCCCTGATGAACTGGTTATCCCAGCCTGACACTCCTTGATGTCTGGCAAGGGTTTACCAATATAACATGCTGCTGTAAAAATGAGCTTCCTCCAGATAGAAAAACCCAAAATCTTAAAGAGCTGAACACCTCCAATAGTGGATCTTATCAATAAATGTGTTTTTTCCATCCAGAATACTGATAGACCAGTAAGAGCCAGACAACAACTTGACCCAGAGCTCAGGAGTATCAAGTCACTCTACTTGTAACTTCCTGGGTAACTATTTTACTGACTAGAGAAAGGACAAAGCAATTTTATTTTGCATTACAAGCTTCTTTAGGGACTTTCCCTCCTCAAGAGAGAGGTAGACACACAAAGAAGAAGGATTTAGCCATATTCAAGCAATACACTCTGGAAATCCACAGAACTTAGGAAAGACCATTACTTACCTTTTTTGTTGCAACATAAACAGTTCTTGAATCCCAAGCATCATGATTCCACACAGGAATGTCTTTAGGTGACAGTTTAAGGGACACAGTCTTAAGGAGTTAATTGCTTTAATATTATATATTAGTCCATATCTGTTGACAGTAAACAGATTGCTAAAAAAGTTATTTTATACTATGTTAATCTTTATCAAACAATTTCTACCTGTGAATAGAGACTCCCACTGACGAACCTATAGCCACAAAAATACAAGGTCAGCACCATAAAGAATAAAGGAAACGATCCACCCACACAGGGTAATGAACAGAGCTGAAGAAGAGCAACCCACCTAGGGTATGACATCAAGCGCTGGGTTGTATCTGCCTGAGACCAAACATGATGCAAGAGAAGCATGACCCAGAGGAAGCTGAGGAGGCACCACTGGAAGAAGATTTACCTATATCAATAACAAGGAGGACTGCAGACTATGCTGTCAGCACAATAGCATGTTCACCCACTACAACCTTCAGACAGGCTAGCAGGACTTCCTTTAGGGATTAAAAGACACTTCTTATAGCTCAAGTAAAAGTACTCCCAAGACTATTTTGGCATAATCCACTGAAGTTCCTTTCCCATAAATAAACCCAAACCACATTAGTGGCAACAGAGACAGTTCAGGTACTAATAAACTCACATAGTACTTAAGAGCAAAATACTATAGCGCAAACATTTAATGTGTTGGTTAAATGAACTGAGTATCATTGCAGTTCACAAAAAATACTTTTTTTGGCCTTTTCTTTCTTTGTATTGAACCTGGCCTTTTCTAGTCAAAACTTCAGCCATATAGGAAAGCACTACTTGGCTGACCTGAATCTCTTCTGGGAGAGCAGAACCTTTAAAAGAAAGGGTAAGCATTTTAACTTAAATTGAACTGTATGGAAGTTTTTGTATCTCCATTATTTTACTTTCATAAACCCAGCTAAAACATCTAGACAAAGTCAACCTGACTAAGAGTTGGATACAAGTTTGTACTATCACTCCAAGAGTGAGGGAATTCGCCAACTAAACATAATGCAGCAGGAACAGCACTTCTTGAGGCCTTGGGTGACAGTAACTGGCAGGTCCTCCACAGATTTCCAAACAGGACAAGATGGAGAGTGATTTGAACCGAAATACTTGGAAAACACTTTGGATACCAACAGGAAGGGGGAGGGAGGGAACAAAGTGAGCAGTCAGAGTCTGGCCTGGGGAAGAGACTTGTTGAACCAATCCAAAAGCCATCAAGTATTTTGCCTTTAAGTCTTGACAGTAAAGGTGCAATAGTTTATGACTCTAATTTTTAACAGAGACATTTAAGTTGGCAAGCTAACACAGAATCCAAGCAGTAACCCACAAATACTAAATACTGATTTGGTATATGTGAAATAAGAATTAACACTTGAAGATAAGTCTGTGTAAAATTTTCTGAAATTCCTGACACAAATGGGTTATCAAATGCAAACATTTCATATGTTAGTATACCATTAAGTGCTTATACAGCTCTCCCCAGAACAGTATTTCAAAATTTGACATCCATTATGTAAATAAGAGAAAGGCATTTAACTCCATTCATAGAAGGAAGACAGACTGGAAGAGCTTAAAGGATTTGATCAAAGCCATACAGTGCAAATAGCCATGCTGGAAAGGGAAATCAGTTATTTGAGGCTAAATCCTGTAACACAAAGCCATATTTTTCATTCTTGCGTGAAGTCCTACATTTTCTTTGCTCAAGTTTTATATGCACTGGTGGTAGCGTTTTTCAGTTTGCAGCTCTCAAATCTGCACAGTCACATTTTATTTGAAACCTCCATCGTTAAATATGGTTAGAAACTGGAATTTTGACCTTACAGCTGCATGACACAGGCAGCACACCATTTAATAATGTCCTATTTCACCCAAGAAGTGAATACATACTGGGAGCCGGTGCTCCAAGTCCTACATAGATGTTTGCCAACTTTGAAGTCTAAGTCAGCAACCACGAAAGAATCAAGATTTTTGAACAAGAAATATTAATAAAATACTGCTTTATTTATATAGTCTGGCAGTCATTAGGTTTTGGCTGTTAAATTGTTAGTAAAAGTCCATGTCTTTTTGATAGTATCCCTCCAGCAGATGACAAAGTGCTTTGTAACACCATTCGCTACCCCTTACCCCTGGTCCTGCAAAGACTCAAGCACAAAGGGACTTCACTTCCCAAACCCATTCTAAAGAGCAGTGAGGAGATGGGGAGATGAAGTTGTCATCCTACATCCAAACCTAGATAAACACAATCAGTTTTGATTATTCGTAGTTGCACAAAGGAACACAGACCAAGCTCTGATTTTTTTTCCTGCAGTTCATCATACTGTAAAAGTTGTGCATCCTTTATACTTAAAGAAGTTAAGTAACTGTCAAGGCTAGACAATTGTTTAAAGTAGGCTTAACACAAGCAGAGATAATTCAGTGCAAGACACAATTGTATCAGACAACACAAAAATGGAGAGTGTGCTAGAGAAAGAAATTGGAAACAGTTCTCCCATAGTAAAAAATTAGCGTAAACAGTTTTTCAAATCACCCTGCCTGCCTTGATAAACAAGAATTAAAATGGAATTATCTAAAGGATTTCATTTAAAGTTATTTTGGCTGCCCCATATAAACAGAGATTAGATATTAAGTTCATTACTAACTAGATCAAGTCTCTTTTGAGGGGAAGATTAAACTCTGTAGTGCCTGTAGAGACTTCTACTGCTTGCAGGCACAGCTCTTGACACAGAACAAGGTAAGCCATTAAAAGATGCACATTTCACTTTTTTACACCCCCTAAAAATAGCCACATCAGTTTCTTTAACATGAGATACTAAAAAAAAAAAATCACAACTTAATAAGAAGGATACCGACTTATTGCACAGCCAAGTCTGAAGGATGTGAATTTTGACCTATTTTAAATGCTGAAAACAGCATTTTAAAATGTTGATGAATGTATTTTAAAACCTTTACAAACACATACAGGGCAATGGGAGGAAGAGCTCACATGTAAAGTGAAAATTCAGCTTGCCATTTCAGTGTCCAACTAATTCTATAATTCCTGTGTCCAAAGCCAAGCCTGTTCAATGGGAATGGTTAGACACAAGAACTGGGCTGTGCTGGCAGCTCTATAGAACTGTTCTTACCTGTAGTGCACTACACAGCCCTGCATTTATTCATGGATTGATTTTTTCCAAATGTTTTTCAAACTACATGCATTGGTTTGATTCAGTAACAAAACTGCAAGACTACATGGATTAACTATTCTCTGAAGTGGCTTCTTGAAATAAATTAGAACACTTGTAATTATTCAACAGCAAAACCTGTTCACTGCAACTCCTTTGTTCTTAAATACTGTATTAACAGCAAGTGCGGCTGAGCACTTCAAAGAGAGGAGGGCAAGCTTTCCTCCCATTTTTGCAGGTGTGTCACTGGGACAATTCATATTCTGGCTACTAAAGACGTTCCAGCCAGTACAAAGCACAGGTTTAAGTAACCATCACAGGCAACTATCTTGCACACTCGCGTATCGGCACGACTGTGAGTTATGTTCCCCCTTTTCATACACCCCCTTCTTCCAGTCCTGAGATTAAACCGACTGAGGAAGCCGCAGCCTCCCCCAAAACCTACGCAATAATTGCGGCGTTAGACGAACAAAACCGTACTACTGACAGTCTGCCTTAAAACACCAAAAAGCCCAACAGCAAACAGAACCCCTTTGTGTCTCTAAGAGGCAAGAACAAAAGACGGAGCTGCCTCCTCCACACGGAGTCGCCCGCCCCGGGCGAGCGGAGGTTTTGCCGGTACCCAACGGCGCGGCCGCAGACCCGACCCACCTTAGAGAGCTGCCTCCGGAGGCTGAAGCGCTGGACCATGGTCTGCCTCGGTCCTCAGACAAAGCGGTCCGCAGCGGGGCATGGAGGGAGCAGGGCGGCAGCCGGCTGCAATCAGCTGAGGCAGCGCATCCTCGGGCCGCCGGCAGGCGCAACCGGGGCCCCCCCCGTCCTAAAACTTGAGACTCTTTGTCCGGGGCGCCCCGAGGAGGGATGGGGAGGGCAGGGGCAAGGCAGGGCACGGCAGGGCGAGGGGGGCGCGGGCGGGCAGGGCGCTCCCCGCCTG
>VXBL01002132.1:335733-384601 GCA_013400195.1 Aramus guarauna | reverse complement strand
CGCCGCTCCCGAGGCAGGCCCGCCCGTGTCGGCAAGGCCGGGCCCCGGGAAGCACGGCCACGCCTCCGCAGCTCGCCGGCAAGCTTTTTCCAGCAGCACGGCCTTTCCCGCTTCGGGACAGACGGGGTCCCCCCCCGCCTCCCACGGGTCCTGCTCTGACCCGCCAAGCGGGCTGGGGAGGGCCGGCCTGGGGGTGCCGCTGCCCGCGGCCAGCCGCGCCCGGCACCGCTCTGCGGGCAGGAGCGGGCCCGGCGCCGGAGGACGGAGCCCTCCCAGAGCCCTCCGGCAGCACGGCCTCCCGCCGCTCCGCGCTCCCGCGGCAGCGTTACCTACAGGTGCCTGCAACAGGAACGTCACCCTGTAGCCGTACCCGTCCAGCACGCGGAGCAGCGTGGCTCCAGCCAGCCAAAGCCGCTAGAGCAGCTACAACGCCGAGGTAGTACAGACACTAGGCATGAAAAAAGACGCAAAGGAAAATGTCACTGAGCCAGGCTCCACCAGCCGCCCTGTCTAGCTCTCTACTTGCCTTCATGCTATAGCAGGCAAGGTTTAATTCTTCTACGGGAATCAGCATAGAACACCCTGCCTACAATCACTAGAAAATAGTTAGAAGAAAATGTTTCTGTCTTCCCACCACAAATATGCAATAAAGATCTATGGTGAAATAGTCAGGTACACTTTCATTTCTTCAAATGTTGTGACAGGAATAGATTTTGTAGATTTTGAATTCTTAAATTGTTCTTTCTCCCCTTACAGTATTCGTGAGTGATGGACACAGTGTTACCTTCATGCAGAAATGGGAACTACAGGACTCCATCAGTTTGCTCTAAAGGTGCTCCAAGAAAACACCAGCAAGGATATGTGCATTTCCAATTCATGCTGTTCAGAGATCCAGATCTCAATGAATTGGCTCAGACATCCACCACAATCTTCATAAAAGGAGGAGGGAAACCAAAAGACCCAGACACAATGAGGAGCTCAAAATCTCTGGAAATAAGTCATTACCCACGTAGCCCTCAGCACTTTCATTGTGGATTTTATTTCCAAGCCTTTTTGAAATTGCCTCCTGCCTGTGATTTTGCTCTCATTTCTTTCTATTCCTCCAATTTAAAACTGCTGCATGCTCCTGCTCTGGATGTCAAAATATCCCTCGTGACCATCCCATACAAAGTTCTCACCTCACCCCCAGCCTTTCTGGAATGCACTCATGGCACACTCATGGTGGGAGCTTTCCCACCACGATCCACTGAAGCAGTAAGGCAATACTTAAAGTGAAAACAACTACCTTTGAACAAAAAATAGTGAAACTTTGAAGAGATACAAAATTCTCTATTCCTACTTTTTATATACAGTAAATGAATAAATTTAAGTTGAAAGATGTATTCTGCATTCTCCATTCCTTCTCTTACACAAAATAAAAAAATTACATGCAAGCCATCACACATGTATTATATCTGGATTTAGGTGCAATCCAGAGTCAGACACTTGAAAATCAATGAAGTTTTTCTACAATTCTGTTTGAAAGAAGCAGGGAGGCTAGTTTCAAAGCATCATCCTGAATTCAGCAAGCATGAAACTTTGCCAATGCCAACTGTTTGAGACTTCCAGTAAAATGTCACTTTCAGCTCTGTAATTCTCAAATGCCCCTACTGGCCCCATTTTATGGATGGAAAAATGGGCAAATTCAAGGGAAAGCCTAGAGTCAGTTCCATGGCCTGTGCTGGAAGGATCTATCTCTCAATGATCTACATACCCATACCTTGTTGGAATGACTGCAGTCATTGCAGACACTGAACAGGTAAGCTAGGCATTCACTGACATAAATGGACTATCACTTAAATATGACAGATGCAGCCATGCAGCAAGTGATAGAAAAGAGCAATTGAAATGAAGTTCTGAGGCTACACCCTCATGTAGTTATATGCTATTAAACTTAAGCAAAGACATACTGAGTTTCCAGACTGTGTGTAAGTGGTATACTAGAAGAGGGTTTGGAGTTTAGACCACCAGATTCCATCCCAAAGTACTCTACTGTAAAATCTGCGCCCCAGAAGACATTTTTCAGCCTCCTCTGTGGAGAAGGGTGTATCCTGCTGTAATGCATGTGACCAAGGTTTGAGAGCAAGGTTAGCCTTCCATTCAAGTCACCATGTCAGAAGATACAAAACTTTTTTTAAAATGATCATATGTCATGCAAAAGGCTCAAGTCGTCAGACAGGCTTCATAAATACTAGACAACTCCTACAGCACTTCTCCTTGTCTTAGATTTTTGTTAATACTAATAGAATTCAGTAACTGATTTGCAGGTGTACTTGTTCTGCAAGCAAATGATCTTCATGACTCTCAGTCCCTGTTTATCTTTACTTGCAGGGTTCAATAGCAAGTTTGAGTTTCACGGCTCATTCGCTGCAATTCACATCTGGTGAATACCCTGTTAGCTGAGTTCTGCCTGGCATAGAAGACAATGAGGCGTAAAAAGTTGTGCTGGAGCTGTTAAATGGTGAACATCAGTGTAGTCCTGGACACTGTAGGAAAAAAAAAAAAAGACATTTCTAAGCAGCACAATCACCTTTGTAACAGCTAGTTCTTCTCACTCATGCTGCTGGTGCCTTCCAGTACAAAGGGACACCGAGCACTATCGTATCTCAGCAGCTGATACAAACCTTCCTCTGTTCAAAGACAAAGCACGTGTGCTTTATTTTCAGTACCACTAATCCACTGCTGCAGCGTGGTGCACTGTCTTCTGTACAGAGAAGAAAGAAACAACACATGCTTCCTTACAGTCTTTTGGTTTTGTATTGTTTGATAGTCCTTAATGACAGAAAGCCTAAAAAAATGTATTGTCTGAACTAAAACACTACCGATAGAGGCCAGACTTTTGTAAAGGATGCAAAAAACATTGTGCCTTCCTTTTTGCCCAGTACTTGCAATATTTGCCATAGACACTGTGCAGTTGCTTTAGTACTAGATTGACATTTTAACATGACACATGAAGACTTCAATTGCAGTTTTTCAATTATTCAAAGTGAAATGAAAAAGAAACCACACCTCAATGAATTTGAAATGCTAACTTTGAAAGGAATTTCTGAGTATAGGCATGCTTTGCCCATAATATGTAGCCAAATTTTTTTCACTGGAGAAAACACAGGCATTTGTTCGTATGAATAGCAAAACCTTCCCTCTACTTGATTGCTTCTACATTCTTTTCCCTGTGTCACAGTTTTAAAACCACATACATTACTCCTCCCTGCATATATGTTACTTGACTTAGGACATCCATGTGGATGATGTCAGGTGGCAGAGATTAAACTAACCACACTCCATGACAGATTTCATATTCCAAGTCTAATTAAACAAAAGCTTACTGTACAAACAGCATTCAGCTCATTTGCTCCAATCGTCTACAACACCAGCAGTTAGTCAGTGCCAACTACACAGCCTGATTTACTAGTAAAACTTAAACCTTAAATAGGCTGTCATTCTGCAACTCAAAATATGGAATTAGATCAAAAAGTCTGCTTGCGATGGCAGAAGTACTCACAGCTGACTGTTAGTACTTAACCCACAAAGCGCATTCTGCACTACCACCAGGACCACCGTCTGAATGCTCTGTGAATGTAGTGCTAACTTGTAATTGCAGTATTTCCCTCTCCTGACTACATCTATAATCCATATTTTGTAGACCAATGCAAACCAATATGTTTTCATGCTCAGCCACAAGAAAGTTTAATGAATGTGTGGGTATTTTTAGCCTTAAAAAGGCAAATAAAATCAATGCATGAGGCAGTGATTTGCTGTGTTTCTTTTCACATATTGGGCATATCCTGAAACTTTAAAGCAGCAGGAAATTTTAAAGGATTTGATATTAAAAGAAAAAATAAAATTTGAAAATAATTCACAACTGCATCACTGTTGCAGACTCAGTTTGCACGATACAGATTTAACCCAACCAGAGCCTGAGTACCTGTGATGCAAATGCACACACGTTTGACTAGGGTATCACATGTACTGCATAAAGCTAAGACTTGATGGCATCTATCTCAGCATCCTACACTGCAGTGAACAGATCCACCCTAGTATTCTTTCACAGGAAAGTGCTGGAAGTTTTCTGGGCATATAGTGGAAAACTACAGAAGGGCTCCGGATGACTACCACCAGACAAGTGACTTGACCCGTATGCTTACAAAAAAATAGGGAGATTACTC
The DNA here is from genome assembly GCA_013400195.1 of Aramus guarauna. Lineage (NCBI taxonomy): Eukaryota > Metazoa > Chordata > Aves > Gruiformes > Aramidae > Aramus > Aramus guarauna. Next base: position 380,396 of record VXBL01002132.1, on the reverse strand, counting down.
ATCTGAGTGAAAGCAGAAGACAACATCCTGAGCAGTGCCAAGTACTTAACTCTCAGTAGATGTGTGGGCTGACAGAGAATTCTGGCAAATAGGCAAGACCTGAACTTAACCGTATGTCAAACTCAAGACTGAAGATGTACCCCTACACTGCAAAGTAGGTTCCTGCTGCTTCAGAACAGCTGCTAGTCAGGAAACGTCTGGTTTGATGCTGAGTACCTCCAAAGCTACATGCTTTTGTTTCCTTTCTGCTAATTTATCCATTTACTATTAAATGACTGGGGGCCCACACACTTGAATAACCTTTGGTGCATCATCAGTGTTCATTCTGAGAACTTATACATCATGTACAATTTTTACAACTCAAACACGGACGCAGAATTGCAAAATGAATCAAAAAAGGAGGGCTCCATTTTGCATAACATTTAAACAGCTATAGCATTTATCCCTTCAGTATCTGGACTTACCTACACAAGAAGGTATTTTCTTAATAACTCTAGTCTATGAGCAAAACTACTGGAATCAGGAACAGCTCCCAACTCTTGGGGCCAGAGCAAGTTCCAGCTGAGTTTTGACTCCGTATCATGGCAAGACTGGATTATCCAGCACTCCACTGCTCACCAGCACCCTCCTCAGACAGTTTGAATGGGCAGGAAGCTCTGGCATAACAGCCAAAAGGATCCCATGGCACACTCCAGCCATAACAAATCCAAGGGCCTGGATCTCATGGCATGCTATGGCTATGCTGTGCACCCGGCTGTTAGAAGTCAGTTGTGCACTGACTCCATACAAAATTACTCTCTATGGTATGTACTGTGAAAGTACACTTCACTGCCGTGCATGGTTGCATAGTCTTGTAAAAAAATGAAGGTTACTTAGGCCAGAATATTTGCCTTGTTAAGGAAAAATGTTTTTAGACTATTTTTAAAGAAATCAAATGACTTGGAGGCTAGAGATAGAGGAGACATTTGCGGTTGGGCCATGAAGGGTTATGAGAAGAGTCAGAGTGGTTCTCTAAATAGAACTTGATGGGAAAGTTACAAAAAGATTAAACAGAGGTGTTTATTTTATAACTGACATCCAAAAGTAACATCTATAGGTGCACACTTCAGCACTGAAAACCCCAGCTGTGATATGAGAGCATTATTTGGTAGCATTCTGCCCTGTCAGTGGTAACTCAGAGGTTTCAAAATGCAGAAATATGCAGAGGAAGTGTTCTCTGCCAGAACTCGGGACTCCTTTTCAAAATGCTCACTTTTCTAGGAAATACATAGATAGTACATTAACCAGTCACCAGGCCTTGATTTTATAATGACCATGTAGAGCTGACAAAGGAAACCAATGGGACAGGAACACTAGAAAACCTCATTGTGCTGGTGGAGCACATACCAGATGCTCAGGCGACTCTGCATCTAGCAGCTGCATCATTCTCTTCTCTGAACTGGGTCAGTACTTCTTGTTCTGCAGTTTGACTATATTCAGAAGCCTTGTGCACACCATTCAATTCCTACTGCAGGAATTCTATACCATCTTGAGCAGTCTCCATGTCTGGAAGGCTGCCACACACTGCTGTTGAGACCACCAGGCTTGTCAGCATTCCCGTGACAACATCCTCCCATGGCTGAAAATAGCTTCTCCAAAGAACTCTCTCCATTGTCTCCTGGTCTTTGTGTTCAAAGACACACACAGGATTTTTGAATTTCATTTGGGAACCAAATGACCAGTTGGACAGCTTGCGAAGGAAGTGCAGTCGAGAAATCAGCCTGGGAGACAAACTCCCTCCATGACTGCATCAGAACAAAATGCTGGAACAAGAGCAGCCGGCGAAGGCTGGTCTGTCCTGCCATTTTATCCGCTGCATCTAAACTTCCCTGTTTCCACGCTGTCTGACAGTAGACACTAGTGGCTCTGGGTCATCACCCTCCCACCCTCAGGGCTCTGTGCCAAAAGTCCCAAGGACTACCTGGTACCTCCTGCGTCCAGCCCTTCAGACAGAGTGCCTCATTTTGTTCATGGACACTCAAATCTCTCTTCTCCATCAGACCTCATGGCTCAGAGTCAGGGCAAGACAGAGATACAGATAAAGGAGAGGAGCCAGCTGGCTGAAATTTAATCCACATCAGACTGAGATGGAACTGGTAGATTAGCAAAACTGATGACAGCAACATTCTCCTTTGCCTCTGTAGCCAAGGCCTCACACTCAGCATTTCCAAACTAATTTTTATGATCTGCATAGTTAATGAATGGCTCCTACTCTTACGCAGACACACACACAACTTTTTTCCTTAGTCCCCTTTCACTAGGCTATAACAACTCTTTTTCCTATTATTACCTTCCTACAGCAATTCATCCCTATGTAACAGATTAATTGGTGAATGTTTCTTTCTCTATTCAGGAACATAAAACACTTCAACTCTTCAAAATAATCTCTCATCATGCTAACACTTCCAAAGCTGTTTGTAACATGTAGTACTTCTAAAGCCACAGACTAAAGTAGTAATGTGAAAGATTTGGACATAGCAAACTTCTGAAGAGATATTCTCAACAGCTTACTGCATCAGAATTCCTATAGGCAATGGCATTAAATTATATACAGAAGTATAAGTATACATAAATGTGTAATGTATAGACAATCAGTTACATCTGAATATTTAGCAAATATTGAAAAGTAGTGAAGTAACAGAAAGCTTTCTATATGCAAAGCAGTATAAAACGTCGTTATAAACAGCAAAGTGTGTTGTGTAAATAAAAGGGAAAGAAGGGTGGAAAAAAATCAAGAAATATAAGATATTTATGCTATATGCACAGACACTCCAATGTCAATTATCAACATAATATCCACACAGGAGACTTCCATAGTTGTAATCTATTTTCCATCCAAGGTATTCTCTTTATGGTTTAAAAACTTCAAGAAGCCTTGTCCTCCTGAAGAAATAAAAATGTTCTCCCTGACACCCCCTTCCCCCCTCCTTTTTTTTTTTTTTAATAAATCAGGGGTGGGGGTGTGTGTTACAATCATCTGCATAGTTTACTGCTGAAGCAGTGAATTTTTAGTAGCAGCACTTCTATGTTAAACAAAGACAATGCAGTTAAGGTTTGTGCAAGAGGGTATACTCTCTTCTTCTAGCTTGCATGAGTCCAAAATGCTCGTAGTAGAATGTAGGGCCTCATTAAGAGCTTTGCCAACAAGTCTAGCCAAAAGGAGTGCAAAAGCAAGCATATGCTGTGTAATCAACCCTAACAGAAACAAAGGCAGGGACCCTGACTGCAGCGCTGCCTTAACCTAAGGGGCAGCTCCACTCAGTGCTGCTGGTTTGGAATTACCCCCTTAAGTCTGCAGCTTGTAAGCAAATAAATGGCACGTTCCACAGACAACGGAGTACAAGAGAAACTGCTGCCAGCCAATACTTCACAGTTGCGTTGCTTTTATGTGAATCAATCCACCTCTGCAGCGAAATGCCTCCATTGTTCTATCCAGATCAGCACCCCTGTACAGTGAGCCCCAAAACTCAATTTGCTCCTCTTGTGACAGAAACACTGCCAGTGGAACTTAGGTAAGGAGAATGTAAAAGAACACAAACAAACAACAAACCAAAACGAAAAACACCAAGTACCAAACCTTGGCCAGGTCAGCAGCATGAACGTTTCTGACTGGAACAGTCCAGACAATCTTATCCAGCAACTACTTAGCTATTTGAGATTTTTGAAAATTATAAAACCAGAAAGATTTCAGTCAGATGGAGACAACGCACTAAAGTGACCAAATGCTGATACACTCAAGTAATCAAACGCCGCTTCTGTATAAGGAGTTGGCACGTTCAGACCCTTTCAGAGGGCTCTGACGAGGCTCTGTGCAAACCAGCCTTATGCAGCGCAGGGCTGTGCCGTACACTGGCTCTTCCCAATGGCAACACAATGCCCAACAGTCTCTTGCACACATTGGCACCTCTGTCTGTGTGCATTGCCAGATTTTTTCCTCAAAAAAAAACCTTTGGTTACATTTTTTAACCAGTCAAACCTTCTCAGGCATCCATACCATTTATCAATACGATAATACAACAGTATTTCTTCAAAAGAACAGCAACGTCCCTGACTCAATCGTTTGATCAGGTACGAAGCAAGTTGCCTGGAGCAACCCCCTCTCACCAGCACTTTTGTCACTGGCATTCCCAGGGCTAATTTGCTGCCCTCTGCAATATCCAGCCGAACGAAAGCAAGGCACTCGCACTCCCCGGGTGGGAAGAGTTGTCCACAACTGACACAGCCGCCTGTCCCTCCTCCACACTCCTTTCTGCTGTACGGCTTCTCAAGAGAGCGATGTGTCTTCCTCCCGCTGAGGATGTTCAGCAGAACAACCTGGCAGTACTGACATGCCCAACGTTAAACACACGCACGTACAAGACGGGGCTGCAGCACCTTTATGATGCTGTACACACAGCTCGGCCTCCCCGGCCTGTACGGCTTGCGAGGGGCCAGTGGCACGCACCCCACGGCAGCACGACGCTGCCCTGTTGATGAGGGCTAAGCCATCTCAGAGGGGACATTAGGACTTTGGAGAGAAGCCTAAAAAAAGTAATTCAGCAGTGTTGGGAATTCACTGAGGCTTTCCATGAAAACAGCAGCTTACCAAGTATGATTCTTGTTTCTATACAGCCCTTCTCCCAAACCCTAAGTCTGTTCTCCAAAAAAGAAAAACTATTTATTGTTACCACATTCAGAAAGGAGAAAATTCATATTTTAGTAAAAGCCATCAAATTTTATTTTCAAATTTAAAATTAACTTGACCTAATGAACTAGTGTCTCTGCCTGATATCCTTTCATGAGAACACAACGCACAATTAGAATTTATTTTTATACAAAATATCTTGTAACCACTTTTCTTTTTAAAAATGCTCAGTAAGAATTGAATTTTTTAATATCCCTCTCACTGAGATCTTCAACAGCTTTTTACTTATACATCAAATTCAGAGTTTTTAGCAGGGATTTTTTAAAAATTTTTTTTAGCATTATATCAGGTTAGCAGAAATACATATATATGAAAGTCAAATTGATACTTTAGAAATTTAAATAGTTAGATAACCTAGTTATCTGACTGATAACCTCTTATGGAAAGACCTGTTGGAATAATCAACATGAGAGAAATTTTCTTACTGCAGAAAGTTTGTATATGCTTGAATACATGAAATTTTAACTTCCATTCTCAGAATCAACCCTTTGTTTATTGTATATATATTTCAAAGTAAAATATTTTTATACATTTAAATTTGTCACTATCAGCCTACAGTTTTCTGTATATGACAGGGTATAAGTTGCTTTAGGAAAACAAAATTAGATTCAAGAAAAGTGTTTAAATATTCTTCTTCTGGGTTATTTAAATAAACTACTGTCATAATCACTGGTATTTTCCAGAAAACATTTGATTTCATGTTGTGTTAAGATAATTCTCTCTCTCAACCATCGCACAGACGATAAGCGGTATCTCCAAAGTCCAATTTAGTAGCTCCGACTACTCCATCTTCAGGACAGATCAAGCAAACTGTTTCTGTGCCCGTTTTCAAAAAAGTCACAGCTCCCTCTGTTGACTAAAGCGTCGCTGCTGCGAAAACGCTGCGCACAGGAACCGAGGGCACCTTACAAACCCTTTGGTGGGGTTTGGGTTGGCTTTCAAGATGCCACCGTTGTGCGAGCGGTAGGGTGATGGAGGAGACCCACCCCACAAAGGCGGAAAGGCGCTGTCGGTAACCACTGTACCCGCATCTCGGCCAGACCACCTCAAGTACCCTTTTCCTATCAAAGCCCTTCACATTTACGGGTCACCATAATGCTCACATATAAAAGATGTTATCCCCACCTAAGAAAATAGCAAACAGCAACACAGAAATAACCAAGATTGAGCTGGAAATATAAACCTACTTCCCTTACCCCAGCATCTTGGCTTTCAGGCCAACAGGGGCTGCTGCTGCCATTACCATGTCTTTGCTTCACTCGAAGTAACAAAACCTGCTAATTCAGGCTTCCTCCTCTGCTTTATTTTAGGCTCTCTTACGTCAGGTAAGACTCATCTGTCCTGCATACATTCAATGCTGGCAGAAAGTGGGACGTGTACATAGCACTGCTTACATATATTTTTCTTAAACTGCAAGTAAAAATTACTTTAAGTTAAAAGAAGGTTTTAACAGGGACCATATTTCTGTTCTTGGCTAGCACAAGTTTGCTGTGTGAATACAGCAACTCTCCACTTCTCATCAATAAAATCACAGACTTCTCATCTTTGTAAAAGATTTGAACATACCCCAGTAAAATCTCCTTCCTTCCTGCACAGCATGGGATCAAAAGATGAGCCATTTTATTCAGCATCTCTGGCTGCAAACTGCACAAGGCATATAAACACAAACAGCATTGCCACAAGCCCTACTTTGCTATGAGCACCCTGGCAGAAATTTTATGAGACCACTGATACCGCTCCTCTTTGCCACCTTTTTCATTTGAAAAATAGCAAATGGAGGTATAAGGGCTACTGCAGGGGAAGTGCTGAAGTTCTTAATATTAATTTCCAACTAAAACATGCTTAGAATTACTGCAGAACAGCAGTTCCTGGAAGCTTCAGAAAACACTCATGACAACTTTGCAGAAATTATTATAAATAAGATACATATTACAGTCAATCCTACAATTAGAAGTGACATAAAATGTTTTTGAGTTGCCATAGAATTTGATATTAGCACAATAACTATAATATACAGTGTTGCTACAGTGAATAACAGGCAAAGCATTACCTGTAACTTTGGGGATATCACCAGATAAAGTTGGTTCAGTTGAAATTGACTCCCTTCCCAAGGGAGATTTGGGGATGATCGTGGATGGTATTCTAATCCGGAAGATGTGAACCTATCGAAAATATTGGTTACAGAGCTCCAGTAGCTCTGCTAACAGAGCATATACATGTCTCCATAGCTGGCCGCCTCATGACTCTGAACAATGTCAGCAAAAGATGTATGGCTGAGTTAACAGCACTGCCTACAGAAGTTTGAATCTGCAGGTTTGTAATTGAGCAACCAAGTAACCAGCCCTTTGTGGAGAAAGAGGTAACCACAAATAGCATATGCTGTCAGCTAAAAAAACCATAGTATCATATTACAGGGAACTTGAAGATGCACAATGCCTATTAAGTCATTCTATCCACTTTCTATCCAGTGTGGGTTGTCCACCTACATTATATTTTCTATTGTCTTGGTCCATTTCAGGCTGTGGTGTTGGAAAATAATTTCTTAATTCTACATCTGTGGGTAGCTCCCTTAACCATAATGAATGATTCTCTCCATTCTACAGCATTTACCATTATTCGCTAATACATAATACTGCAGCAGAAAGCTTTGGAAAGTGTCAGGTAATTATGTCATAAATAGCATCTCCCTGTTACTCTGGAAGACAAAGTACCTTGGGCAGAAAAAGGTGCTCACCACGCTGAATGTAACCAGGGAAACCTCTGGGCTTGCAAAGGGATTTCAACCTACAACACTGCATTCTTGAGCCTTGCTGTCATTTTAGTCCCTACTAGCAAAACAACTGTTACCTGCAGAGTAAAAACCAGTAACTTGAGATAAGATTAGGTATTCAGAGTAAGGACTTAATCCTCAAATGACCAAATCACACACTTGCTCAAGAAAATATTAGCAAGCTTATTATGGAAAGTTAATCTGTTTCACTTGCTGTCAGTCACAAGGACCTGTTCTCACTCAAAAACCGCCAAACTAAACTAAAACATGCATATTTATCAAAATCTATAATTAGGTCAATTATATTCCTTATTTTTGTGCCCTGACCTGTCAAGAGCAAGGAGCTTGGCATGGATGCAAGCTTCCAGAGCACCAGGGGAAGGAACATCTCCCGGACCCAACAGTATCTGTGAGCCTTTGGAAAAAGACCTGTGCAGAAGAATCACGCCTACAACTCTCAGCTGGAAAAAAAAAATCTTTCTGAAATCAGACCATGGAAAAGTATTGCAAATTGAAAGTGACAGAAAAATAGTCAAACTGGAAAACGTCAAAGTTAAAGGCATGCTCAGCAGAAAAGTTGCAAAAACAGATTTAAAAGGAATCTTTAAAATTCTTAGATGATCTACTGCTCTCCTCCATGGAACTGAATTCTGGAAGAAAAAAAAAAATGAAGAAAATAAGAAATAGCTGCCACTTTCCAAAAGATAACAATCATAGATAACAATCATACACTGGTAGATGGATAACTAAAGGATTTCTAGAATTTTTGGTTCCTCTGAGATGAATTTTAAATTATATAACAACTCAAGGAATAATATGTTTTCTGGGACTGGATTAAGTTATGCATTGCAGCAATAGCAAATACTATATAAAGTTTCAGAACTCCCACAGTCCCTGTGTAGCCCTATAACACAGTATTGCCATTGCTGGTAACACACTGCAGGCCTTGTACTGAGTTTGCAATGCCTCAGGACTGAGGCTTGCTCTGTCAGAACTTTTCTTGACCCGCTTGCAGCTTTGTTTCATTTAGTTTAGCTGTGACAGAGACTTCCCCAACTGACCAGGTGTCTATGGCTAACCTGCTTCAGTTGTGTTTATCATCATGAGGTACAACCATAGTTTTAGATAGACAGAAGTAACAAGAGGTTTTTCTACATGGAATGAGATACTTATAGCTCCATAGTACTGATGTAGCATAATGAAGTACAGGCCTGTATCACAACAGGAGAGGCCATGACAAGTGGAGACGTAGGATGCAACAGAGGAGTGCAGGCACAGGCTGATAAGAGACGAGGCACAGACTTGGTACTGGAAACCTCACAGCTATGAGCAACTCGCCAATGGTCAGGAAAAGAAAGGTGGATGTGGAGCTGCAGAAAGCGGGGTGGGGGGCGGTGAGAACAAAGAAACAGCATGTGATATACAGGAAAGGTACCATACATGGTAAATTTGGATGCACATGGAGCTGCAGACCAATAAAGAGAGAGAAAGGTCTAAATGTGTGTTTGCAAACACCTACAAAATACCCGAAGTACATCCTAGGGTGAGGAAGATGAAATCATCAACTTGAACATTGAATTCCTCACAGTGAAGGACTCCAGATGTTGACAACCTGCTGGAATAGCCACACACCTCCAACCTGACCAGAATTGAGATGACCAACTGTAGGTTGCAGAGCAGCAGTGGAATGGTGAGTGTAACTCAAAGAAAGGGGTTATAAATTAAGAAGGGCATGTATAATGACTTTAACAGCATTATTATTATTTTTTTTCTGTAACAATTAGATCTGGACTAATAATGATTACATCCTTAAGATTTCAATTACTCTAACATTAAATTCTCAGTTCTAGGCTCTCCTTACATATACTGCATGTCATCTTTGCCCATAAACAAGACTTTGAGGCTAATGCCACACTTGGGCTTCACAAAGGTTACTGTTACCAGATAGGGAAAAGCAGTGCCTGGTACAGCATGGTCTTTCAGAGCAATTAAGCAATTGAAGATTAATTTCTGAGCTTGTGAAACAATCTTCAGCCTACCCCTGACCTATCTCAACCTGCAATTAAGCCATTACAGTGATCTGCCAGTATCTTATCTTGTTGCAAGATGCAAACAATGCAACCCTATCCCTGCACAAAGCATCAACATCAGGTTGTGCTTTTCTGCTGGGGGAGGAGAATAGTGTTTGCTGTCACGAGGGCTGGAGCTGCATTAGTCACACTTACATGCAGCACACAGCTGTCCATTTGGATTTGCTGGAAATCCAGATCTGTAGCTCCAAGTGCTTGCAGCACCAGTTTTAAGAAAGAAAATGTATTACAGTTGTCCTGAAATGCTCCTTGTACACCAATCCATCCAGGCTGTTGTACAGCTTGCTGTCAGGATACAGGTAACCCCTGCTTTACCTTCCCATATGAGTAAAATCTCTCCCTTTACAGTAACACTGCAAGATTAGTGCTGTTTTAACGTAACTCAGCTGCAGGTACTAGAAGTAAAATCATATATATTATTTCCAGAAGGGCTTGTGACTAACATGATCTATTTATATTGAAAATAATATTTGTCATATAAACACAGTCCTTTATGGCCAAAGCTACAAAATGTTTTACTCACAGATATGAAAAAATTCTAAAATGTTTACCACCTACATAGGTTGAATGGGAGAGCAAACACTACAGAATGATGTTAAAAAGATTGCTTGTTCTTTTGGAAATGGGTTAAAGCCTAAGTGATCTTTTATATATCTAAGACCTATTGTTTATAGCCACAGTAGACTTTCCACATTTTAACGGTACAAAGCCAACCATCTCCTGGGCTGCATCAAAAGCAGCGTGACCAGTAGGTCGAGGGATGGGATTCTGCCCCTCTACTCTGCTCTGCTGAGACCCCCCCCCTGCAGTGCTGCGTCCACCTAGGGGGTTCCCAACATAGGAAGGACACGGAGCTGTTGGAGAGAGTCCAGAGGAGGCCATGGAGATGATCCCAGGGCTGGAGCACCTCTGCTATGGAGACAGGCTGAGAGAGTTGGGGTGGTTCAGCCTGGAGAAGAGAAGGCTGCGGGGAGACCTTAGAGCCCCTTCCAGTCCCTGAAGGGGCTCCAGGAAAGCTGGAGAGGGGCTGGTGCCAAGGGCAGGGAGGGACAGGCCAAGGGGAATGGCCTGAAGCTGCAGGAGGGGAGATGGAGATGGGATGAGGCAGCAATCCTTCCCTGTGAGGGTGCTGAGGCCCTGGCCCAGGGTGCCCAGAGAAGCTGTGGCTGCCCCTGGCTCCCTGGCAGTGTTCAAGGCCAGGTTGGATGGGGCTTTGGGCAACCTGGGCTAGTGGGGGGTGTCCCTGTCCCTGGCAAGGGGGTCAGAACTAGATGGGTTTTAACGTCCCTTCCAGCCCAAACCAGTCTATTATGATTGTATAATTCTACGTATACTGAAAGGGTGGCACAGTTGAATATGCTACCTTGTTTATGTTAATATATAGTTTGTAGACCAGTGTGACTACTTGAAGAGAGTCGTTAGAAGTAACTAAGAATAACAATCTTAATGTTAGTAGAGTTTTGATGCTCATGGGGTCACTGTCATCACTGGAAAATATTGAGGAGTCTGGAAACTTATTTTAGAAGCCTATGTAGTCATTTTTAAAAAAACATGAACAGTAACAGAATATAGATTTGAGCTGTTAAGCAAAATCCAAAGATTTTTTAAGTATTTGTGAAAACTGATCACCAAAACTGGAAAGAGGATGAGGACACAGGAAGTCCTATCAGGATGCAGAAGTGACGTGAGTGGTGGCTTGGAAAGCTGCTCTACGGGGATCTCGTTGGAGGACAGTAAATCCTTTGTCCTATCATTCCTGTAACTTAAGGCAAGCAAATGACAACCTGGAAATGTTTAGGGCTATGGAGGGAAAAAGCTGCAAATCCACTGAACGATTTGATAGTAAATTAAATCAGGTTGGTCTGCCTTTTTAGTGATACCAGAAGGTGTCAGCCAAGGGCTTCCACGCAAAACAATTCACTGTACAGAAGCCCTGAGTGAATAAACTGACTTCACTAACACCTTACTCTAACACCAATGCTCGGTGTGTAAGTCCAGATGACAGCAAACCATATAAGGATCTTAGTGGTAAAAAACCCAAGGTGTTGCACATTTGTAATGATTTCTATTTCAATAAGATTGATTTTGTATTTTTTCCATAAAATCCTAACAATGTCAAAAGTCTTATTATTCCACTGTGGAAGTCTACACAAATGTCAGTCCTTCCAGTAGAAGTGGGTAGGTCTTCTACTCTTCTTTCAATTAAAGAGAGTGTCATTTCCTCCATTTTTCCATTCCATTATTTTAACACTTAATTGTTTTCTTTGAGATAACTTTATTCCCGACTTTATTCCTCACACATCTGATTGTTACCTTTTTAATCACCTACTGGCTGTTTGCCACGCTTCTGCTCTGCACTTTGGTCATCTAAGCCAAAGAAAATGACTGGTTAAGCTATATTTAGTATCTAGATACAGGATAACAGATCCGCAGTACTGTTTCAAAGGTGAAACAGGAGGATGTAAGAACTGATCACGGGGCTGGGGGGCATGCAGCGAGGCAGATGAAATGGACACATCAAGCACTCCCCCCCTGTCCTGGGGGAAAGGCCTGCTCAGGTCCCTGCACTGCACCTTCTGCAAGGTGGCCACTCAGAACTGCTGGCATCACTATTGCCTGAAAGTGACTGTAGCATTTTTACTCCTACTAAAACTATGATAAGACTTCAAGGTAACACTTGCCTTTATTGTTGATTCCCACACATTCTCCTGCCGGCAGGGAAGGGAGTAGGACTTCATTCAGAAATGTCCATCTCTTTATGAAAGCAAACATCAGGTAATCATCACCAGAACTTACTTCAGAGGCATTGTTTACAATGCAATGCAGTGGTTGGACATTGTCATTACCTTCATGGTACTGATAAAGTTGGTGGGGCCGCAATTTCTCACAAAAGGACCACTACTTTTGTATCCCTGGGACCTGAGTATTGTTCTGTTTGTCCGTGTCTTCACAGGTAACTCACTACCCCACAAAAAGCTCTGAAAGTACGGTAAAATAAAATGAGACCCATGTAGGCTTAATAATTTTCAAACCACCACAATCCTGATTTCTCAGCTCAGTAGGCTGCCTCTACAAGAAAAGATTTATGCAAAAATATTTAAATTTAGACTGCTTGAAATACAGGACCAAGTGAAATATCTTGGTAAGACTTTAATTATTACCTTATTTTCCATGCTATGACAATCTCATTTCTCAGTTTCTATACAAAGCCTGACAACATGCAGCAGGATTATTACACATGCAAATGTATGTAAATGAGGTTAGAACAAATCCAATCTGTGGTTTTGGGATAACATTTTGCCCTTCTATTTCAACAACAAATTGAGAGAACAGAACAATACTGTGAACTAAAAATATTTTGTGTGCAGAGGATTATTAAGAATTTACTCTCTCTTATGCCACAAGGTATTCAATGTCCTTAATTCCCATTGGGAGCAGAGGATCTCAGCACCACACAGAATCAGGCTCACCCAGTACTCATTATTTTGGAGAAACATACAAAGGTGAGTTAATGCTTACAACATCAGCCTATTTACAAGCAAAGTTAAACTAGTATCACAGTTCTCGACCTTTATCTGAAAGGGACTATCCCACTCCTTGATAAACTGACAGCTGTCCCAGACTTAACCCTGTTCTCCACTAGTGCTGTAGAGGTTTTATTATGCTTTTGTTCATATGGTAAGAGAACCTCTTCTAAATTCTATCAACACACTGAGCAGGTAGTTCTGTTGCCTTTGTAAGCAGCAGTGCCAATGCACTGAACACTTCAGCCTGGCCCGATTACCCAACTTGCTACTTCATTAAGTCCTGACCTTGTTCAAGGGGTTTTGCAGAATAAACAAGAAATAAAGACTCTTGTCTCCAAAACTTTGCAGCATCCACATGTAAATCATGGGGAGGGGAAAAAAATCCAATCCAAACCAACCAAAAAACTCTCCTGGGTTAATGAAACAACATTTTGAGATTAATCTCCTAAGCTTTCTGGCAGCGTGTTTAGTGTGGGGGATGTAACGGGGTTATAAGCATGAAAAGGAAAGTGTAGGTGTATCTAATCAGGAGACAGCTGAAAACTGACCCTGACACATGAGATAAGCAGGCTGGACAGAGAAAGCTCCTGGAAAAGGAAGAATGAAGCCTAATGAGAAATCTGTGGCATGCCAGAAACTCTGGATCAGGAAAGAGACACTGACTGTAGGTATTTTTAAAAAATGCAATATATATTATATAATTGTGCCCAGAAAGAAGAGTCTGGCTCATAGTTGGAACAAAGACACAAGGAAAAAAAGTTGATAAAAGCATGGTAGTAGATGAGGGCTTTCAGAAATTTAACAGTGAAAGGCAGAGTAGAGATGAGACCAGAAAATATCAGTACCATATCTGTTTAGCCTCTTTGCCTGGTAAAAGCTTGCACACAGCACTCACTCACATTAGGCAGGCATGAAAAAACTTCCCCAACAAGGGGACTCTGAAGAGCAGGTTGGAGAACGCAGGTTCCAGGATCTGCTTCAGGTCCCTCCTGGTCTGAGGAGTCCTGGCCTTTCACAGTTGCCTCATGCTTGTGTAGCCTGAGTTTCTAAGCATACCAGGAAATGTAATTACAAAATTTATTTTTCCACTTTTGCCACTTACTTCATTGACATAGGCATGCTGATAAAGATAAAGGCTTTTTCCTTTCTCCAAACTGTATCTCACACAACATGTAGCATATCAAGCTAGTGTAACAGTTCCCAGTAGGACCAACTGAGCAAGCAAATAAATCATAAACATTAATTAAGCTCAGAACATGATTTAGGTAGGCAGAGTTGAGCATAAACTCAAATCACTGTTCAGCCTCGCCCAGCACAGAAGCATGAAGCTCAAGGCTTGACTCCATAAAAAAATGGAAAATACAGGAATAGTCTGGATGCCTTTAACAGGTCTTAAACAGGTAGTAAACGCCAGACAGAAACATGAGGGCTCCTGTTCATCCATTCTTCACAAACATATTTGCAACAGGTAAAGTTCCTGCTATTCCAATAAGAAACAGTGACAGTTTCACACAACCTGCAGAGGCTTTTAGAAACCTCTAATAAAGTATAACTGAATGCTAATTTCTCAGCAATCCACGTTTGGTGACTTCCTGCACCTATGTGTAGCAGAATCTTCTGCAGCCACCAGGAAATTTTAGATTTAATCACAGACACTGTGCAGCATCCTATAGTACTGAAACCTGAACACTGGGAGGAAAATAAAGGAAGGAAAGCAGAGCAAGAATTTCTACTACAAGAGCAGTACCAACCATAGCGGCAACAGGGAAGAGGGAGGAACTCAAAGCAGCCTTGTGCAATTTGCCACTGAACATCTGATGGGGGCAGAAAAGCTCCATAATAGGTGGCAGACATCTACTGCAGACAGAAATAGGCTATATCATGAAAGAGGCAGGTGCTGCAATTCAAATGATGACGGAAGACATGAATCAGAAGAAATGAGAATTATATTGCTTGACTACAATTCCTATGTTATGCAGGTTTTGTCATTATTAAATCACAACTTCTCCATTATATACTTTGTCTCTTTGTCCTTGTAGCTTGTATAGCCCATATGTTCACAACAGATGGATCAATGCTGTAGCTTAGTGATATTTTTCTAATTATAGTTGGATTTATTAAATTCTTAAAGAATTTTAAAGGAAATACTCTTTGCTGAGGCAAGGTGAGTCAGCATTTCTTCACTGTCATAAGCAATCACCAAAATCAAGGAAGTGAAATTGGTAGTGTTTCATTAAAAAAAGAGCCAAACTTATGTAAAAGATAAGCTCATGAAGAGCTGAAGGAGACAAAGAGGCAAAGTCTTGAGAAAGTGAATATGAAACAAACAAAAAAGTAAAATCAAGTGAAAGTTTGCTGTACAGACAATCCATACAAACTCGAGTAGAACCAAGGGGTCCAGAGGACTCTCAATCCTGATCATTGAATGTTATCTGCGAGATTAACTTTAAATAAATTATTTCTATTTCTTAAGCTTCATTAAATAATTTAGTCTCCTTGAGATGAAATAAATTAGGAAAATTTAGGGTTAAAGTAATGCTGTGTGAAGCAACTTCAGATGTCTCAACTTAAAGATAGTGTTTAAAGTTTGAGTTCACACTTAACTTCATCTCTGTTGCATTTAAGTTTGCTCTAATAATTTCAGATTTTACCTGGCTCTTTACTGACTCCATCATTTGAATTGTGTTGTAACTAATTTTGCAATGCAAATTATTGAACAAAATGCTCTATTTTTAGCAATTTAGCAATTTATGAATTCAGTAAAAAAATTATGACATTGTGGCAGACTGAATGCTAAACTGCCTTCTCAAATGCCAAAAACACTGATGTCTTATAAGGTTGACTTAACAAATGGCTGCATTGTGCCTTCCTGATTTCACTGAATCATAAACAAAGAAGCTCTGCTAGTAATCATATCAGTGATTTAAAATTTACACGTAGTTGTTTAAATGCATTACAACTTTATACTGTAAAGTCAGCAAAAGCTGTCATATCTTATTTAAAGCTGTATAATCATCTGCACTTAACCTGCAAGCTGTCTACCATTAATTTGTAACTTCAAGCAGAATCAACATGCTTTAAACCTAATACCTACAGACACATGCCATAGCTAAGACAGTATATCTCAGATTGGACTAAATGCAAGATATTACGTTAATATTGCAACACATATGGTACTTTTCGCAGAATATTGAACAGACAACACTGTCCTCTTTTGTGGAGAAAAAAAGAACCAAACCCAAACCAAAAACAACATTTGTATTTTCCAATTTTTACTGTGTGTTTCCTATGCAAGTTAAGTCAAGGGCAGATCACAAAAGAAAATTCTAACTTTGAGGTCAGCTCAGGCACACTATAAATGCTGTACAATGCTTTTCCACCAGACCAACATGCCCAAATTAGACAAAGGTGTATTTCCCCAAAGCATGAAAAAAAAGGTAAGACAGCATTTACTTGGTTATGTCACTTTAGACCCATAGCGTACATCTTTATTGTTGGCCAGAAAAATGGTGCAATATGCAAATATTAAACAGCAGCTGGAAATTCACTAAACTACAGAGGGACAACGGGTCACAGAGGTCTCAGAATAGTTTAGCCCCCAAAGAAAGCCTTTTCTCACACGGATTTCATTTTCCTCTTTGAGACTCCAATCCCCTCCCTTCTCTCAAATATGGAAGGAGAAAGCTCAAACAGCCCCTTTTCTTCAAGTCACAGGGCATCCAGCTGAGGACATGGCCAACAGCAATGAGAACTGCTCTCACATCCACCTCCAAGACAACTACTCGATTAAGTAGCAGAAGAGCCACCATTCATAGAAAACACTTCTCAATATGACATGATTCTCAATAGGGAGAACAGCTACAGTTTCTGCTTCTCAGTAATCAAAGGCCATATCTACCAAAAATTGACTCCTAAATTTATTCTTACACATAGCAGATGTTGTAGGAGAATGCAGTTACTATCACACTAATAGTTCTCATTTTTCCAGTCACTCCTGCTAAGTGACCCTATTCATCCAGGCCCGTAGTTTCCAATCTTTGATTGTGCACCAACAAACCAGAGCTTGCTTCAGAAACTGAAGCTGCTGGAGTTGGGTACAAACTCAGAAAACTATCAAACTTTCCCTAGAATTCTCCTGAAACAAAGATCATGAGTTCACTCACAATGAAAAGAAAGCCAGTAAGCAAATAAACCCCTTCTTGAGGCCTCTTAATAGCTCAGTTGACATAGCTTGATTGCAAAGTTAACCCATCCTAGGAGAGTGTATACTTGTCTTAACTATTTCATTACTATTTCTATCCTTTTAACTGTTGGCAAGAAACAAACCCCTCCGATACAGCTACAGGCAGACTCCTCCAATGCTTCTCCCAAGAGGAAACTTTACTCACTGCCTTAGAATGATATTGTAATTTATGCTAATACTTTGTAATTACAATCTATAAATGCAAGATATGTTAATTTACAGATTTTTATCAGGGAAATACATTGAAAGCATATTATGCAGACAAATACACCAAGAAGGTTTTCACTTGGAGGTTTTCAAAGTAGGCTTCAAGGGGAGGAAAACAATGTACAACAAGGGAACAATCTTGCTGCAGAGGCAAGGTGAGGCAATCTCTGGATGACTGAGATCTTATTTGGCTCCAATCTATCATGATCTAGCCAACATCAGAGAAACTGTAGTATATGATAACAAATTTTCATAACAAAAAAATCTACATAAACTTCAGGACCATGCTTCTCGACAGTATCAAACACTGGCAGGATTGTTTCTCTTGGTTCAAGAGTCATGGTCAGACCCTCTTTAATTAAGAGCATGCAAACCAGAAATCAGTTTCACAATGCTTCATATCTTTGTATCAAAGGGTTTGTCCTCCAACAAACAAGCCTGCAAAGAATTTTAGGTCATAGCTAAAGTTAAATCAGAAACCTATTTTTTGTTTGTTTGTTTTTTTTAAAGGAGTGCTTCAACTAAATTGATCTGGGAAAGAAAAGAGATGGTAAAGCAAACACTACTTCTTGCTATCATCAATAAGCCAATATGCACAGCTTCGCAATAACATGTCACAGAACAGAGATTATCATTTCAGTGAATGTTTTTTCCAAAAAGGCTAGACAAACTAAGAGAGACAGCAGTGATCCCATATGAGCACAGTAGCCAGGCTGATCTAAATCAGATTCAGTCAACCAGCATTGCAGTTCAGTCACATGTTGCAGCCAGTGTTCCCAGAGCCTCTCAACAGCCTAAGAGATCAACAACGCCATTCACTGAAACTGGAATTCCTCACTTTTATAAAATACACAATAAATCAAGAGGGGAAGGAAAAAAGCCATCTACATAAATGCAAAGTTTTGTTGCAGGAACTAGATAACAGCTACTAAGGAAGACTATATGCTGGCTGCTGCTCTTCCCATCATTCCTTGTTTCACTGTGGTGTGCCATCCAACCAACCTAATGTGTTTCAAAAGTAGCTCTTGTTTCACTGATCAAATACATATAAAATAAGCCACCTGCCATGTGAGAAAATGACTAACGCTTGCATCTTTCAAGCTCTTTGCTTCACCACTGAAGAAGCTTTTGAACACAGTAGCATTAGCGTTTGCTGAAAGAAACTTGCTTTTAAAAACCAAGATTCAAAAAGCTTAAGAAAACATACAAGGAGATGATAAAGACCAAAGGTAAATCTGAGTAACTTACTGCTGCTGCTGTGGCCTCCTCTCCACCTACATGGATAGAAGAAGCAATCTCCATCACGGACAAGTTTGTGGGAGCATCTGTAGTAGATGATGATCTGGGTCGACCTGACTGAATATCTTGGGCAGACCGCCTGTTGATCTGTGGGCTTCCTTTTGGGGCATCTGCCTTGCCCCGCCTGCTGTGCAGGCTCGTCCCTCTCTTCATTTTAGGTGGCACTCTGATCTGCTGGAGCACCCGGTTCAGAGCTGTGGGGTGGGTGGAGACACCATCAATTTCAGCACAGACGCTTTGGTTTTCCAAATCCATCTCAGGCTCCAGATCAGCCTGAACTTGCTGAACATCATGCGGAGAAACTGATGACCTCCTGCGCTGATGCTGGAAAAGGTGCTTCAAGCCTTGACCAATCACATTAATGTTCTCCAAAGCATTATGGGTTATTTTGGATAATTTTTGCTCTGATTCATGTTGTTTTTTGGTCTCTTGATCTTGGGATTTGCCTCCAGGATCAGGGTCATCACACAACTGTTCAGTGCCAGAGGGCTCCATTGATGACACCCAACAGGTTTATTTGACTATTCATACATAAATACGTCCCCTGTCTTTAAAAGGCTTGTGTTTGGTTTAAAAATGCCAAGATTGTCAGCCAATTAGGTGTGCAATTGCTTCAAGAGTGACTACACATGCAGCTGTGCCACGGTGATCTCATGCTTATCTAATGTTAAACAAAAGAGTCATTATTATACATCCATGCAGGAAGTAGTGGGTTAAAAATCCAATCTTTTAAACATGCCATTAACAAAACAAAATTTATCAGTTTTCCAAGCATCCCTCCACATGGTATTAGTTGCATCTAGTCTGTATGCAGAAGCCAAAGCTTGTACGAGACAAGTCATTCATCGCCTAGGGGAAGAAGCCCAGCAGAAAGGGTATAGGAAAGCAAGAAAGGTAAAAAAGCTGTTCAAAAGGGGGAGAAGCAAGGAGTGGTTTTTTGTTTATTAAGAACAAGCCCATAATAATATCTAACAGAACACGAGGTTAAACTTCTGAAGAGCACGTTAGTCTTTTTGGCACAATTATTTTTGTTCCTTGACAAAGATCTGAGAATTTGTGCTTCAAATGTAATGTCTGCTCTGCCTACCCAATTTTCCTATAAAATACCTAACTTCACAGTATTTAACATATGCAAGAAAACAGAACATTTCCAAATAGTAAGAAATGGCTTATTACTGCCAACGTCCGCTGATGGCACTGGAAACTAGATGTGAAAATCTGTCTTCAAGCAAGAACAGGCAAGTGAAATGGTTTCAATTGGCATAGTCTTGTCCATAGTTCTCAAAGAAAACAAAAACACCTAGTTAAAAGTAGATAAAGCAATCAATCTGAAAGGGAGCAGCACCATGTATGTGTAGTAGCTCAGTCTCTAGCAGAAAGGAAACACGCAGCTTTTCTCCAAGAGAGCTCAACCTTACCTACCAGCGGGGCTCAGGCAGGAGTTGGTTATATGACATTGCAGCTGAGCACTTACATAGCAACACACTATTGGAGAAGTACAGCAAAGGCATGAGGAAGGAAGGATGGACACAGTATCTGAAAGAGTTTCACATCAGCACCATGAGATCACATGCTCAGAAGCTGATCATTGTTTTCTTGCAGGAGAAAGCTTTGATTAGAGTTCTATAAATACAGAAACCAGATCACAAAGGTCTAACTCAATCTTGGCAGAAAGCAGCCTGTGCTTTAAGAAAGAACAACAACCATTTTATTTGAAATGTAACATATGTTTAGGATTTGAGAGCATTCATTTTTATCTTAAAACAGCTGCAGAAACATAAAGCATTGAGGTTACGATTAGAGTGCTCTCAATTTTGTGCATCTGAAACCTGACACAATGAGTTAAACAGAGATTCCAAAATGCTTTCCAAATTGGCATCCAAAAATACCAGAAGAGCTGCCTCACACTCTTTTTTTTTCTTTTTTTTTTTTTTCAAATGTCGTTGCCATCAGCTGGAGGCAAGATGAAATTCAGTACTTAGAGAAAGCAAAACACTGGAATCATACAGGATTTTATCTCAGTACTTTGAACATGTTATAAGCACTGAATCTAAATATATTGACCAGTTTAATCAATAATACATTAAGTGCAAAGTAATGAACTATGTCCCAGAAAAATATATTTACCCATATTCATGCAGAAATTGTGTAGCAGAATTAAAATAAATGTGTCACCAATCTTTTATTTTTGCATACTTAACACTTTCTTAAATTACTTCAAGTACCTTTACAACTAGTATTATGCTTTGACTTTTGAGCTCGCTCTTAATATTTCTTTTTTCTCATGTAACAGGTTTTCAGAAAGTTGAATTGCAGGTCTCTGCTCAATTTAAGTTTTGGGGAAAAAAGGCAAAACTAGGTTTTCCTTTTCATCCGGACCACATGGTTCAGTGAACAAACCTCACTGACTAAAGAGCAGGAATCCCCAAATTATTTGGCGTATAAAATACAAACCTGACAGTTGACCCCTAACTGCCTTTTTCATTTTAGCTAATTCCCTCAGTATTCATTTTTTAGTTAGGACTCACTGAAGAATTGTAGTTCATATCAAAGATGCACGGCATATTCTCTGACCAGTACCTTTTTGATCTCCTGCACACTTTATTCAGATTACCACTGGTAATACTGCTGATATTAAAGAACACTATTTCAGTCTAACTAGAGTTCCATGCATTATCTGCTGGAAACCATTAACCTGCTTAAATTAGCCCTATGCCAATTTACAAACCAACTTGGAATAAATTGGCCTGTGAGTTAGCTCACAAACAAGTTGTTACTCCCGTGTGTTCTGTGACTGATATGTGAAATTACAGACTCCTATCTTTAAGAGGCTCCTGTAGGGAGCTTTGTGGTCATCTCCCTATTCGTATTTCCATACGATGAGTCTGTTGTGAGCCTGAAAAGAGCTTTTCAAATTGCCTATCTGGTATAAAAAAATCCTTAAAACTACTTATTTGTTCTAGTATCTACTTTTGGGGAAGAAACTACTCATAAATGTGAAGACCTGTGAATCAGCAGAATTAATTAGCACATTTATTTGCATTAGGATTCAAGTTTTGAGCTTGTTCCCCCACCCCCCCAGTTATATCAACCTTTATATTCTGTTGCAGGGAGGAAATTGGGTATTTTATAGCATGAAGTTCAAAAACATACATTTCTTATTCCTACAAGAATATAGGGACAAAATTCACAATTCCATATACAGTCACAATGGGCAAGTGTTACAACATTATTACATCCCAGAACATGCTAATATAGTCCTTCATTTGTACATTTTTTTCACAGCAACACGGGCAAACAAAACAGTTCAAAAGGAGAAACTGGCAAAAACAATATTAGATAACCAAATATATAAACTAGTACTTGCCTCCATCACTTGCCCTTTAGCATGGCTGACATACAGCAGTCCCTCCACTGAACAAAACTGCAAAAGAAATTGGATATGAGATGCAATTCTTGGAAATGGGAGGAAAGATGTACACAAACAACAAAGTGAGCATGGTTCCAACTNCCCCCCCCCCCCCCCCTTCATTTAAATGCAAGTGCCTCTGGAAGCTGGGCTATTTTAAACTCATTTTAAGCTTATTTCAAATAACTGAAGGGATAAAAATATAATTGAAGTTGAAACTGAATCTTACAGCGTTAACCAAGAAGTTCTTGTGAAGGAATGTTTTCTCTTGGGGTTTATAGCCACCAGTAAGCACTGAAAGCACAGGTACATTTTCAGGGCTCTAGACTGCAAGGTCAGACTGGTCCACACAGATTTTATTTTCTCCTCCTATTTAGTCATTCAAATGTTCTGGGCACAGGTCAAACAGCTTGCTCTTGTTTACCGGGAATTCACCTAACAGAATGTGAGAATTGTGAGCACTTTGAAACACGAGCACCTTTCAGTTTGTTTCACAAGGACGCCTCCGTCACCTTGGCTGAACTACTCCTGTGCCCAACACAGCATCTGCCAGGAGGCCAACAAAACCAGCCCCTGGTCCGCCACAGCAGTAATCCTGCACAACACCCTTCCATAACGGCAGGTCGCCTTCGGCTGAACCCGTCTGTTCAGAGGTGAGGCAATGGATCCACTCACAGCCTTCACACAGAGCGAGTGAACAGGATTCAAAGGTTTGAGTCCAACCGAGGCAAAGCACACCAAGACCGAGGACGCCATCCTGGCTTTGCTCTCCTTTCCTAATGGAGGGAACAGAGTATTTCGGGGCATTTGGTGATCTCTAAGACTCTGAGACAAGCCCAAGGTAAAGCCAGATGCTTGCTAGAAGAACACACCAGAGGATGACAAGAGGACAGCTGAGAGCAGATACAATGACTGCATTTCTCTAGCCAGGCTCACATACTTTTCTCAAACACTGCTAAATCAGCCAGGTTTTCCAAAGGAGATTAGTTACTCAACTACTTCTTGAAAACAGGGACACAAGTTTCAGCATACATTAGCACTCAGAAGAATACTATAAGACTCTGCACAACTGGAGCATTTTGACTATTACATTACACACCAAATTCTCACCTACAAGACGACAGCAGGGATAAAGAAAATGTTAATTAGAACCACTCAGGTGGGATGTTAGAATATAAAGTGATGACAGCAAATATGAGAAACTTAGAAAAAAATGAATGAACTTGTTTCTGAAAAAGATCTTGACATAGAAGAAATTACATTTTTACAATAGCATGAGTGGAAAACTAGGCACAATGCGTGAAATATTGTTAACAAGAGGTGCCGCTAACATAACTTCATAGCCATTCTACCCATCTTTTTTTTTTTTTTAAGTTTAAATGTTTGGGTTTTTTTATAAATAAGAACTGTAAGAGCTTCTGCCAGTGAGGTCTTCACAGATATGCCCTACGGCACTATAGGACTCCGTAGGTCAACAGATGCTTTTGACTCTAATTCCCAGCCTTTATACTGCAGAGTCTGCTGTGCAGAGTGCCCACAGATGGGCTTTGAGATGTAAGGTCATGAAAACTACTTGTATTTTCTCCCATGTGAATCACAGTCTTCACTGACATACAAACGAATTATCCCATTTTCTGTCAAAAGCTCCATTTTTTATTTTTTTTTTTTTTTAAACTTTGAAAAGCTACTGCACTGGGCTAATCAAAATTCCTTCACTTTCCTGTACTTATGAAGAGTAGACACAATCTTAGCTTTTTTTTTTTATTTTTGCTATACATAATGGCTCTGTTGCAGAGCCATTTACTTAGCACAAACGCTACATATACGTATTAGACAGAACTTGGAGGGGCAAATCAAGTATTGCTGGTGCTGTTTTGCTCCAGACAGCTTGATTGTCTATAGGGAAAAAAATTTTCCTCCCACTCTTTCACTTTTCATCATCAATTACTTCCTAACATGAACATTTCCAAAATTTGTCAAGTATCTAAGATCCAAGATCAGAAGTCTGAAAAGCTATTAGATTTTAGTTAAACTTTACTCAAATAAAAGTTAACTCTAAATGCATCAGCTTAATTAATTCCTTTCAAAACCACAATTATACCACAAATAAAGTGAACTCTGAAGTTATCATTGAAGCCCAGCTCAGAGCTGATACTTTAAAAGCATCATTGTTAGCAGCAACAAGCAGCAGAACAAATAAGGAGAGAAAGCTCCGGGTGTTCACAGTTAATCTTGTCAGAAAGAGGAACTCATGAAAAACGGGAATGGGTGTAAAATTCAAGGGTGTTGTGGTTTGGAAAACATTCAAAAGGGACGACAACAGTAATAGAGTAAATAATTTGACCCATAAAACCAATTGGATAGTGCCGTGACTACCCAATACCTGGAGAAACAGGTATACTTAGCTATTATAGCAGAATCATTTTTTAAAAGTCAGTGTGGAGAACTGGGGCAAGAATGGAAGAAAAAGACGTACAAGAAATAATTAAATGCAAAGAACATAGGTAAGATGAGGTAATACATGGAAAAAAACACCAGAAAACAACACTATTTTTAATGGAAAGGATACCTGTAGTTTTCAAGACAATTCTTCCTCCTCCTCCAAAATTCACCCAAGAAAAGATTTCCTGGAATTCTAGTGAAGTGCAAAATTAAAAACAGGGACAAAAGATATAGATATATATAAAGCCCCCCACCTCGCCACAACCCTGACAGTACTCTATACAAGAACATAAATGAAGTATGGCTAAAAGAAGAAATTGAAAGACAAAACCAGAAAGACTTGGCATATTAAATAGTGCAGCTGGGACATGAGGGGGGAAAAAACCCCAGTTTCAAGCATGTGTAAAGCAAGCCAAACTACAGTTGAGGTTCTGCATCTCAGATTTTAGAAAAGTGCAACAGCACAAAGCCAGCTACTTCTAATGAATCAGTAAGGAGTGGCAGGTGGCATGCCCCAAGGAATTCACTGACTTAATCCACAGTGCTCCAAATAAGGAGTCCACACCATTCAATACAGCGAGAAAGGCTGCATCAGATGAGAGAAACTGCCACTTTAATAGGAACAAAGGACACAGGACAAAGCAAGAGACCTATAGCCTACTTTTTATGCAAACTGTACAGTGTTACAGGGCAAAACCAACACAGTAGGATAACAATAGGTTTTACTGATTTCCGCCTAATGATTCCCTAAACCCTCCAACCTATTCCCAACATTATCCAGAAGTCAAGAAGGAAGTCAGCTGAATGATGTCATCTCTGCTATCCTTGCTCTTCCTTCTCATACCACAGATTCAGCAGGAACACAGTTTGGTGGCTGAAGTACAGGCTGAGACTGGACACCCTGGGCTAAAACCGCTTTGTTAGACTAGTTAAAAGACCTTGAGCAAGTCAGCCTCTGCCTAATGTTTTCCAACATGCAAAATATGAACAACTCGTGTAGCTGAAGAAGGGGAGAAACATCAAGGGTAATACCAATGAAGGTACTTTAATAAAACGCTTTATAATGGAGCAAAACTCTTGTATTCCTTTGACAGCAATGTGTACAGATACTAGTTAAGAATAACTCACACTTACAATATCAAGCTGCCGAATTTGTAAAGGTAGCCAACTGTATTCTTTTGGTAAAAGGATTAAGTCAACTGACATACACTGTAAAGCAATTCTTCATTTAGTAGTCCCACAACTTACACAATAAACCACGGGTCACTTGTATGAATACCAAAGACGACAAAAACTCACTCCAGCACAGCGTTAACAACCTAAGAGAGGCTGGCAGTGGTTTTATGTATGAATTACACAATCATCACCAAGGAGTAACTTAATAAGATGCCCTGGTTTCAGGTGGGATAGTTAATTTTCTTACTAGCAGCTGGTATAGCATGTTCATAGACATACCAGAAGATGATTTTTCAACATCAGCCTCTTCTCACATCCACATCCTGTTGAAACAGTTCCTTCCTATAACTTTATATTTAATACTGCTGACCAACAAAACTAATGCAGTTTTTTTGTTCCTGAAAGCACAAATATTAATCTTGCAGATAAAAGAAAACTGCACTCAAGTCACAGATGAGCAGACATCACTCTCTTAACGAGCAACAGATCCCTTTCTCCTTCCAATTACTTTTTAAGAAACATCTTCCTGAATACACTCATCTCTGAATCAAGCATCTTCAATACCACCCATGGGCAACCTCTAAATTACTGCTGTCCTGTAAGTAGTACTGCTCATTGATTGCTGTACCAATAAAGACCAATGGTTCCTCTCGTAAAGTTAGAACTTCGCAGTATAAGGACCATAGACACAAACGTCAAAGATTACCTAATTTTCCTTGTTTATTACAAAACTGTAGTTTTCAGAAATGTTTCTACTGCTTTGCAGTA
Source organism: Aramus guarauna (assembly GCA_013400195.1). Taxonomy (NCBI): domain Eukaryota; kingdom Metazoa; phylum Chordata; class Aves; order Gruiformes; family Aramidae; genus Aramus; species Aramus guarauna. Next base: position 353,742 of record VXBL01002132.1, on the reverse strand, counting down.
CAACCAATTGCCACTGAAATCTTTTCCATACCTCTAACATTCCAGTAACTCGGTGTTTACGCTGTTGTCTGAATCAAAGCTATGAAGCAGAGGTCAAGACTTCTCCAAAATTAAGAACCGTGCAGAGGTATCAATACATAATCATTCAGGTTTTGGTATATGCTATAAACATCACATGAAAATCAAAGCAAAAGATTTCAGCTATATTTCTACAGCTTGCAGCCTGTAAATTTATTAGAAGACTTTCAAGACTGCGGCTGCCTTTAAAGGTGGTATTCCATAATAGTCTGACTGTGGTACAATGTTACTGGTTCCAGTTTAGCAGAGCTTCTTGTTCTTCCTTCTAGAAAGCACTGGTTATCTTTAAAGCACTTCCTTCACCCCGATGAATTTCTTAGCTACATAAAATAGCTAAGAAATTAATCTGTTTGCATTAACGTAACAGGTGAGTAGTCTATGAATTTACCCTTGGAATTCTCCTACATTATATTGAATTACTATTACTTCCCTAGTTTTCAGATGAAAAAACATACATAGAAAAGTCAAGAAGCTGCTTTAAGGTTATGTAAGACTTTTGGAGCAGAGAACCAAACTTAAAGTTTACCCTTATAAGGTTAATGTCATACCTACATGATCTCTCACTGCTTCTCACTGCCACCTTCTGATTTGCTTATGAACAGATAGCGTACCATACCTGGAACCTACCAAAACCACTTTAGAAATAGCCTGTGTGTAGGCTTTTCCAGGAAAGGATATTTTCCATCAAATTAATAAAACCAGTGCTTCAAGACAGCTAAATCAAGGTTAAATAAAGGTTTAACCAGAGTCTTCTGATTTGCCAACTTACACACATCATACACATTTTCTTTCTTCGTCTAACTAGACGTAAGAGGAAACTTTCCTATTAACAAGTCTTTCTTTTTAGCTAAATGGATTAAAAGTTAGTAGCTTTGCGTTGTGTCCACCACAAGCATGCATACTGTGGAAGAAGTTCACAAGGCTGCAATTTACAACTGCGCAGTTTGCCAAGAGATGACCGACAGCTGACACTTTCACTTGATTTAGTCATCTGTTCCAGAAAAGCCACATCCTCACCTACTCTTCTTCAAAACCAAACTGAAAGAGAAGCCAAAACTGCAGCATTTCCTCAAGAACATCTTTACTTTTTGCTAAAGGGAAAAAAAGTTGTAACTGTGTTTACATATTCCACAAATCAGTCAACTAACTGCATATTCTGAATTCAGTGCTTCACTGGAGGGCTTCTGAAGGGACCATCTCCAGTCACAGTTCAAGAAAGGATCAGAGGCTGGCCTTTTGCAATACAATTAGTACATAAAAAATAGCAATTTAAAGAATTTCCAACCTCTTTTGCCCCCTGTGGCTCATTTTCAGTCCCACAGCATGACATCCCACTATTTCAGTTGTTGTCGGCACAGCTGTTTCTGGGGCTGAGATGTGAACCAAACCAAAACAAAAAAAATTAACTCAGCTTTGAAGGAAAACAGGACTGGGGGGAAAAAAATCTGACCACAGAGCTGGTTTTAACAACTTCGGGATAAGGTTAAAGAAGGGGGGCAGCACAGAAACAGGGCCCAATTACCCCAAAATGATGTTATCAAAAACATATCTGAAGCTATGGCCACAACAGCTGGAGAAACAGGAACTCACATAAGCAAAGCAAAAATAATTTCATTTTTACAGTTCAAATACCACATTTAGTAAACAGAGAAACTACCTTCCCTAAAGGAAAAGAGTGAAGAAGTATTAAGCAAATATTCAAAATATTGGGTCTTCCACAAAGAAGAGTTTTGTATGTATGTAAATAAGGAAAAAATAGACCAGGATTACAAGAGAGAGGCACTGGCTAACATCATCATCATCAACAAGTAATTTTTCACTAGATGCCTGCATATACTCATAATCTGAAGCTAGAGCTCACAACTGAGTAGACAAACAATGAAGATCTGTATATTAGTGGTAGGGTTTTTAATGACATGACTTAACTCTCTACATTCTAGCATGCAGTAAAGTCATAAACAATTGCAGCGTGATTATCTCAAGCAGGAAAAATGATGACACAGACACAGTCCCAGGTGCACAGTCCAAAACAGGCAGCATTAGCTGGTCCATCCCAGCTGCCTGGAGGCACACTCACTGAGGCTAAGAGCAAAATCAAAGAGACGCTAAAGGCCCCACAGCCCAGAGGATGGCGAGAGGGTGAAGATGAGCTATGCAATGTTTCAGAAAAATGCATACGGAACAGAGAGAAAACCGGGTCATCAGCACAATCTGCTCCCCTCTCAATTAGAGATGGGAAAAGGTCCACAGCTTATGTGGACTGTGACAAGGAAAAACTGCTACAGCAGTAAGTGTCTGCCTCATTGAAAATGCAGCTTTAAGCACCCAAGCCTGTTTGTCAAAACAAGCCACAGTTCATTGTTTAAAGAAAAAGTTTTAAGCTGCTTTACCAATTTTCACTATTGTAGAGATATATAGCAGCAGAAGTACATTCCTGTTTTCCCACAGCAAACACAACTGTTTCATTAACATGGTTAAGACCAGCTATGGAATTATTTCCTTCACAGGCAGGAGCCTATACTGAGCCTGTTCAGAGTAGCACAATAAAAGCCTACTGTCAAATACCAAATGAAGTCTATACATGCAAAAGTGAAAAGGAATAATTCGGTTTTTTAGCTTTCCTCTCCTTAAGGAAATCTTTCACTGGAATAGACTCAATTCCTTGAAGCATCTCAAATGTTTCTGTGTTCACGTTGCACTCCTACTATCCACTTTTGCTATTAACATTTGCATTATCTGGATCAAATCCTCCAGCCTCTGGAAAAAATGTGGCATTGCTAGGCCATGCCAAACATTTTGTCAGGACCTTTTCAGGAGAGAAAGGGGCAGAGGGGAAGAGATCAAAGCTGCTTCTTATCCTCATTGCCTCTCTGCCAGGAGATGCTGCCACTTTCAATGTGTCAAAGCTGACTCAAATGTCAGGAACAAGTGAACCACAAAGTGGAAATACAGGTATTTTCATTCCATTTCCAAGGGAAGACAAAAGGTTACACCACAGCTATTTCAGGCACTACAGAGAGACTTTTAAGTGCACTAGTCATAAAAGAAAGGAGATGGCCTCTTATTTTAACTCCTAGTAGATTCATCTGTGACAATGCCAGCACAGAAGCTGGCAAGATTTAGCACCTCTAGTTCTAAAAGAAAGGTTTATTCCAGGCTTGGAGTTGTAAAAGGGTTAAAGCAAGTTAAATTAGCAGGCTTTTAAAGAAAGATATCATCTACCACCAACCCACGCTATGTGCAATTTTAACATGTGCTTTTAGCCCTGAATTTTGGAAAGTATCATATTTACAATGACTCGTGAAATAAGAAAGTAGAAGTAACCTGGCACAGAGTGGTAAAATACTCCCCCTGATGACTCAAAACCGGTATTAATTCTCTGATCTTTCAGAAGCGTTGACTCAACTTACTGAGACTAAAAGGTCAAAAGAAGTTTTCATTGGGCTCAGCAAAATCACAATGCTTTTCCCATTGATTCAGGTGCTTTTGGTATTAGGTATATTCCACTGATATTTAGCATCAAATGAGCTACAAAGTAGAAGTTTGACTTGAAACAGTTTACAAAGACAAACCATATTCAGTCCCAAAATGGGGAAAAGTCTACGAATCCAGAACACTGACAACCATCCCCATGCTGCAAGCCAGATCTTTAACGTCTGCTCTAAACAGTGTACCGTAACCACTCCCTACAGACATAAAACTTGGACTCAAAAGAAGCAATAGGCATCTCGTATGTGATAGTTCCCTCCATGCTGTTGTGAAGGTCTTCAGATAGAAGAGCTTTTCAGGTATCCATTGTCATTGGAAAAACCTGCTTGCAGGCTGCAAAACCTGACAGCTGTGTTAGTATTGCTCAACACGTGACACAAAACAGGCAAGATAGACAAATTCCAATCAGAAGTTAACAAGACTCACTAACAAACTGATAACTTACATCGCTTTACCACTTCCAAACTGTCTTTCATATTCATGACACAACAGTTTCATCCCTGTTCTTCAGGAGAAAATTGTCCTTCCTGATCTTTCTTCAAGTGAGCTAGTCCAGGGAGCTTTTAATTAAGTGCAACTCTTAAATTATATTAGTATAACAGTAATGACCTTAATCTGGAGCTGGTTTGTTTAAATGGCTCTTTTTTTCTAATTAAACATTACCAAGTCCCTCCCTGCAGTGCTCCACATAAGACATTGTTTGTCCATTAAACACTCCTTTTGGAGTCCTTAAGCCGACACTTGGCAGAGGCTGGGAGGACCTACCAGTGAAAGACTACTCTGTCCACACCTCCTTACCTACACTCATTCCTAAGAATCTGCTACCAGCTGCCAACAGAAATAGGATACAGGCATAATGTGTTTTAACTTGACTCATTATAGCCACTTCTCCAAGTCTCAGGTAGCTCAAGCACAGCTTGAGACAAGGAACAATATGACTAGGCGCATACGTACCCTACCAGATAGGAATAGTGGCAAACTAGCCATTTGGAACAAAGCTAGTTTGGCAAACTAGCTCAGGAACACAGTCCAAGCAGAGTCACTAGTACCTGTCCTGAAGTACACAGGCATGCTGCCAGGCTTCTTCTCTCATGCTGAGGAAAGAACCCAACATTGCCACAGCTCCTCGTTACAGCACAGTGGCATGCATTTAGAAATGGAGTCTGTATCAGCTATAGACACAACTTTTACCACACAGGAGTTGTGACTTCCCTGCTTTGTTCACTGAACGCAAACATGTCGTCCCAAGCACGCTGAGGTTTATTTTGTTGTTTGTGCACTAATATGGGACCTTTTTTGTGCAAGATTTGATATACCAGAAGTATGATCACTGTTCCACATTTAACTTTAATCACCTTTCTTGGCACAGACATAATGAATATTTCACTGAAAGGTGACACACATTCAGCTTTAGCTGACTAGTCTTGAGAAGGCTTTTAAGATGACTAAATGCCTGCACATTTTGGACTTAAGCAATAAAAATACTGATGCCCATCTATCGTCATTTTCTTCTAATAGATCTAATTTTGCCTTTTTAGCGAGAACACACAAATTGCACTAGGCACAGCACAGCTATGCAGCCACACGCACAAATATGCTAGCTCTTCAATACCCACCTCCACATCCAACCGCACAAAGACAGTAGTTAACTCGGTGATTCTGGTATAATGAAATTGGACTTGATGACTTGCTTGCCAATGGGAATCAAGTATTCATACATTTAAAGCCTCAGCCAAAATCAGAATGTTTCCTCCCACATTCATGGCAGAGTCCACGTGAAAAAATATCCACAAAATCTTTACTCAAGGCAGCACAAAAAGGGAACAGATTTGTTTGAAATAAGGCTGAAGTTTACCTACCACAGAGGAGATGCAAGCTTACAACCAGAGCCAAATCAAGTCCCATGTCAATAGCTCTTTATAAATCCGTTGTTCAACTTGGGTATCCACCAGAACTCCCAGGTCACTTTCTGCAGACCTGCTTTCCAGCCAGTTGGGCCCCCAGCACGTAGACACATATATAGGGTTGCCCATATAGAGTATACCACCTCTTACACGGGGTGACTCCTCCCCAGGTGCAGGACTTTGCATTTCCCTTTGTTGAACTTCATGAGGTTCCTGTCTGACTATTTCTCAAGCCTATCCAGGTACCACTGATCGGCACCACAATCATCTGGTACATCAACTTATCTTCTGTTGCCTGCACATTGCATCTGGCCCCATCATTAGGCCATTAATGAAGAGGTTAAACAGTACTGGACACAGTACCAATCCCTGGGGTACTCCACTAGTGACTGGCCTCCACCAGGACTTCATGTTGCTCTGACCACAAGTACAGGCTAGAAACGTTGACAGTGAGGTAGATGGGAAACTGGCTGAACTATTTCTCATCCACCTCAGGGTCCACATATCTAGCTTACACTTCCTCATTTTGTCCATAAGGACACTATGGGGGAATGTGTTAAAAGCCTTACTCAAGTGAAACTAAGTAACATTCACTGCTCTCCCCTCATCCGCCAGCCAGTCATTTCTTTGTAGAAGGCTATCAGGCTGGTCAGGCATGATTTCCCCTTCCTAAAGCCAGGCTGACTGCTCCAAATCATCTCCTTGTCCTTAACTTGGAAATAGTTTCGAGTATTATTTGTTCTACCACCTTCCCCAAGATGAGGTAAGCCGACCCATCCACAGTTCTCTGGATCCTCTTTGTTAAAAGATTCCTTCAGGAAGAGAGAGGTGGCACCTTCCCTGACCACCTCAGCCTTTCCAAGATAACCAAGTGGCCTGGCAGTAACATCAACCAGCTCCCTCAGTGCTCATGGGTACATCCCATCAGGTATCATGGACTTGCTTATGCCCATGAACTTGTTTTACATTTTTGCTAACCTGGTCTTCCTTCACCAAGAAGGAGTCTTTCTTGCTCTGGACTTGATTCCCACTGTCACAGGGATCTTGGATACTTGAAGGTTCATCTTCCCAGTAAAGACCAAGATGAAGCAAGCAAGCAACAGATACTTTTCAAAAGCTGTATTTAACTGACCAGACCCAAACAGCTACATGGTTGGGTTTTTTTTTTTTTGTAAAACACCCAGCCATTCCACCACTTTAATCGCCCACTCTTAGACAACAATTTCTACTAGACTATCATTTCAGATTTCCTGCTCGTATTAGAGACACAGAATGCAGCAGTTCACACAAGAAGTTTTAATGAATTTTTTTTACACGTAACTGATTAATATGCAAGAGTTTTGTATCTTTACAGACTTCTCGCACTACTCAAATTCTATTACCAGACCTCTTTAAAATAAAAACCAAAAAAAGACCCCCAAAAACAGTGTCACTACATAGCTATGGCAGCTATGTAATTGAAGAGCTCTTAGAATAGAGAAGCCTGTCACTAATTCTGACATCTCTGGTCCAGAACCTGCTATACCTGTTCCTCACCTATTATTTACTCAGGCTTTTCACCATGTCATGGAGATTGAGAAAATTATACCAATAAACACAAATGGGTAGCAAGCTCAAAGGACCTAAAGCTCCAGAGAAAATTCTGCTTGACGGGCCCTAGCGAGGGGCAGAAATTTACTACAGGAGGTGTGGAGAGGCAACATCAATCGCTGTCTCCCAGAGAGTCTGAACCCATGTTCCTCACCAAGAAAGCTAGCAGTGCTTCTCTTGAACTGCGTATATGTATGTCTTTCTAATTTTAGAAGTTGTCAAAAGTATAGTTTTCACAGCAAATTAAGGAAAACTAGTTATCATCTAGAAGAAATCCATCAGTGGCTTTCCTTATAGAATAGGAATTAATTTTTTCCACAACTAGAATAATTTAACCCTTTCGAATCCTTATTAGTCTGTCCATTTAGTCATAAAATGCCTAAGGCTTACTTAAGTGAATGCTTATCAAGATTGAATTGGTGAGCATTTGAACGTGAAGCCAAAATAAGGTAATGTTTGGTTATATAGTTGTGGTTCGCTTTCAAAGTTTCTCCTTGATTTGCATTTTTTTTGCAAGCTGCCCAATTATATCAAGTTTTCCCAAACCAAAACTTTAATGACTTCCCTCTATAGTTCAGCTTCTATAATTCAATTATCAATTAATTTCTTAGAACTCTCAGAAGACTGGGAGTAACATTTCCTGCATTGTTTCAGCTTTAAATCTCAAGAAGCTTTCTTTCCATCACTTTTTCTAGATGGACTTTAATTAAACATTAATAGTCGCAAATATTTGAATACTTTTATAGGTGAACATCTCCCCAGCTGATTAAAAAAGGTAAAACTAAAAAGCAGGAAAAGGTAAAGAAGGTAATGAAGATTCAAACAAATTAGCTCTCATATACCAGAAAATTCCTAAACCCTGAACTAGGAGGAAGGAGAGACCCTGCTCACCAGTCTCAATTTTTTTCTAAAGCATGGGCAGCCACAGATTTTGGAGTGTCAGCCTTCCTTTAGATGCCGTGACTTTAAACTTTGCTTTCATAGCCACCTTTGCCTCCTCCAAGGTCTCTAGAGATGTTAGATTGAAGTTTTGCAGCTAAGTGGTGTGATCTCAGGTTGGTTCTTCCTTAGCAATTGCCATTGTAAAAGAGCCATATCTGCTGCACTGGTGGCAAACAAGCATTTCTCTAGTGACATCCCCAACAAAAAAAGATGAAAACCAGAGATAATTTGAGCAGCACAGATGCAGCTACATGGCTATTGAAAGGCCACAATAGCAGCTGTCTGCAGGAATTCCAACACATTTTTTTTTAAAGACACCAGTAACTCCAATTCCAAAAACAACAACAAAAAAAGAACTTTCATCCATCATAGTAAAAAATGCACACCTTTTTCACACCAATATTGCATCTGGTCACAAGATAAATTAGTAGTCTTTGCTTTTATTGCACAACAGGTTCCTTCCTCCGGCATTTCAGTTCTAAAAAGTTGTTTTGAAACTTAAGATCAAACCCACTTAAGATGAAATTTGCTCAGGAAGTCCAAGTTTCAGTAAATACCATTTTTTCACACCAAATTTTTGGTAAGTACCTATCAATTACTCTCCACTGCCACCAAAGGACATGCATAAGTTCAGCTGCAATTTATTATGATCCTTGCTACAGAAGTTTTTACAGATTTCTTTTAGATTGCTACTTCAGGCATTAAAAATCAGCAGAACCTGATGGTGCATCACAACACAAAGTGCCAAAGGCACAAAGTAGGAAACATAGTTCCATGAGACAGCCACATCAACTCCAACCAACTATTCCCTTTTATTTTGTCTAACAGGACAAAACCACACTTCTCAGGATGTAAGACAGTACTGAGTTTCTATGGTGGTCTTTGAAATCAAGAAGCTTTTTTTAGCACTGCTTAACATATAGACATGCATATTATAACCACACTATGAACTGCAGTGTTATAGATAACTATATATACTAGCTTAGGTGTTGGAACAGTCCAATTATATTACCCACCAACAAGCAGATGAAATTACTCTGCCAGCCCAAGAGTGGTGCCATTCAACAATAATCCTGTTTCTTACCATTAACTGCAAGAGCTAGTAAGAAGGTAACATGGAACGAGGAATGTTCAACAAATGATTGCTGGTTGTCTTCTAATGAGGGAATAAGTGAGGCTACAGCTCCTACACCGACCACATACACTTGCTGGACTCTCTCATGAATTAAAAGCAGAAGCTCAGATGCCAGCAGAGCATGGTGGTTCTCAGTGCAGAAGCTGCCACCCTAAAAGCAACTGAACAAGGTTAGTGACAGTTCTTTTCTTTGAAAGGATAAGCATGCGTTTCAAGAAGTCTCATATAACATGACCACAGAACAGAAAACCCATGCTATTCTAGCACTTCCTTAATAACCTTGCACAGAAAAGGTGGGTCAGCAATAGCGGGTCACTGCCAGTTCCTGGAGTTTGCCAGAACATAGCATTTAAAAAAAAAAAAGTGCCAATTTAAAGGGGTAAAGATCCTCCTTTAAGTTTCACAACTATCAGTGCCTACAGCAATTCTCTGTGCAAGTGTATTGTTTTATTCTGTGATCAGCAACGACTGCCTCAGGAGACAGGCCAAAATTCACTGTTGGTACAGCTTCATACTCTACTCCAGACAGCCTTCTGCTGATTTACTGTTATTTCTACAAATGCACACACAAAAATAATGAGAAATGGCCAAAGTAATTGGCTTATAGGTGATTCGTCTCCCTTTAGGTGGAAGTTTGCAGTCTGACCTTTTATTTCAGCAAAACTATCTAAAAAAAGCTGAAGAAAGACTTTACTTCCTGGATAAAAAGCATACTTCATTTAAAGCTTACACTTCTGCAAAATTAATGAAAATATTTCCTTGTATACCTGAACACCTACAGTTGTGAGGTTTTATCACTAAACTGTAAAGACAAGTATTAACTCTGTCATTGCAATTAAAGATGCTTGTCCATTAACGACCTAGAAGTACCCTATTACCTGGAGCTTCTTTTTAAACTATTTACAGGTGAAGGGCAACTTGGGCACAGTCAGATGACCCCAAACTGGCAGCAGCCAACAAGCAAAAAGGTTGTTGCTGCCCTTGCCATCCTCCACTAAAGGTTGCCATCCCCTCTGTTCTGCTAGTTGTCTGCTTAATTCCCTAGCTCTGCTCTTTAAAGTAATCTACATTTTACAAAGAAAAACTAGCTTAGGAACCAGAGCAGGGGGAGCCAGAGAATCACTTAGAACGATTTCTTAACTTATTTTAGCAGCAACCAAAAAACTTATCTGACTGTTCTCTAAACAGGAATTTGTTGGCTTTGCTGTTTACGTGAATATTTGAAGGCTTCTTTGGCCAAGCTTACTAGAGAATACACACAGCACACAGAGAAGAGTAGAGGGAGCCTGTTTTCAGCAGAGGAGGACTGAATTCAGTAGTTATTGGAATGACCACAAAAACGGATCAATTCCCAGCAAGTGACAGATGTCAAAACAAAAGAACTCTCAATGGGCAGTTTCTTTAGGAAGCCAGAGGAGTTCACGAAGAGTTTAGTAGTTACAACTGGCATCTTTTGGACACCGGGGTTAAATCCAAGCTGATCCTAAAAACTACTGCATGTCTTCAAGTGAGTCTGGGAGAGTCACCTGTGACACAAATTTTTATTTTTAAAAAAAAAACAAACAAACATGTTTTCTTAGACTGTCTCAGCTACAGCAGACTTAAAAAAAGAGATGAAAACTTGAGACACTCATGAAGGAGTTAAACCAACACTAAACGACAAACCACTTTGGATTTTTTTTTCTTCTCCCACAAACTCGAATTGCACCTGAAGCATTTAAAAGACTAGTAAACCAAAACTTACTCTTTCAGCACAACAAACACCTGAAAACCAACTCCCAAAGCAAAAGCGTGACCAGCAGGGAACCTGCTCTGCAGACCCACAAGCAGCAGCTGTTACAGCATCCCCATCCCACCACACATGACAAGTCCTCACTCCTCTGCCCTACGACACTGTACAGACCAAGCAGTCAAACTTCTGACAGGTATTCAATGCAAACTAACCAAGCTCTTCCCATTAAGAAAAGGCTCACATATCCAGTTCATGCTCTTCTTCAGCAAATAATTTTATGTTAACCAACAGCCCCCGAGCCACATCAACCTGCAAATTGCCCTAGCAATGACAGAGGCATATCCCACTTTTGAGACCTACTTCTGGAGGAGTATGAGGGGACAGATGTGCAGGGGTTTTGCAGCAAGCTGCAGCTCCCACACCACAGCACTGGCACAGGCAGGTTCAGCTGGGACCACATCTCACCCCAGCTTTAAGGAGCTGAAAACACACAGTGGTGCAACACTAATGGCACCCCAGCTCCACCAGAGCTGAAGACCAGAGCTAGAGGTTATCCCAACTGCAAGCTAACATGGCAAAGGATCACAGCACCACATGCTGTGAAGGGACAGTTCTTCAACAACACTTTCACCTTACTAGTTAGTCAACCATTTCTGGCCTGAATCAGGTAAGTTCAGTTATAACAGACCCTGACCAAAAGTCAGGTTGTTTTTTTTCCTCCAATTTTAACCCTTATTCAGCCTCAGACTCATGGTAACATGCACTCACTGCTCCTTAAAGACAAGTGATATTACACCTACTATGAGCCACTAAAGCATATGATGCTTGTTCAGTGCTCTCCCACAGGCAGTGATTTACAAACACTGAGCCTCTCTGGGTGCAGTACTTCTATCAATCCCAGAAAAGGCTACAGTCTTCTTGCTCCAAACCAGTATACCTGGAGATCTCAAAAAAACACATTTATTTGCTAACAGGATAATCACCATGGCAACTAGCTTCCAGGAAAATAACAGCCAACAACTCCAGGACAAAGACAGACCACCAAGGAATTTGTTAAGGGAGATCAACCAGCTCACACAAATCTGAAAAATACTGAAATCTGCCAAATTTATCTCTGAAGAAACTGTAAGCAGGTGTCTGCAAACTCCTCACATAACCCATCACAAAAGTTGAATCAACAGCACTACCATCCATCTCAACACATCAGTGCCCTTTAATGTTCTTTGAAACTTTTGAGATACCTTGTAGAGCAGTTTTAGGGCAACATTCTCCAATGTACACAAATTCACCTTTCAAACCATTTCTTTGTATTGAAAGAAAACTTTATCTTATACTCAAATTCTTTGCCACTCCACACATTAGCATTCACTTTTAGTCACATGAGATTGAATAACAAAACTGCAGTTATTGCAAACAACACTTAAATTCTTTTCATGAAACAATGTTTTACAAAGGTAGATTAACCTCATCTTACAAATAAGGAAAGACAAATTAATATCTTGCATAGGGATCTACAGTCAGGGACACATGAAATCTATGTATTGTTACAGGTTTTCAGAGCTACTGCAGGGAATTGTTCAATTTTCACAGAGCAGCAGCTTTTTAGGGAAATGCCCACCAATTTTAATTGATGGAATTAGAGATACCATAACTTACATAAAACTAAAAAGAGGCAACTAGTTGGATTATAGAATCCAAGTCCCTGGTACACTATCCAAAACATGCATTAAGGTCATAATGGGCAGCTCAGCAAGCCATTCCACTCCTGAAGCTCTAGTGTGTTTCTCCATTTTCATTAAAGCAGCTCACAGGAAACAAAAACACTTTTCCGTCCAATGCTATTTTAGTATACTACCACAGCCAAATAACAATGCCCAGGTTAGACTGAGGAACACGTTTAAAGTTTGCTACGCTAAGTTCTGCCCACTCATAATAGAGAAGTTTACCAAGCTATCACCCCTTGATCCTAGCTCTGCTTGAAGGGGAATGCCAGAGGAGTAACTGCAGTACAGATAAGGATCCCCTTCCCCTTCTCAACCACAGCACTTCACTGCCAATTACAGCTTATACTAGCATTGCAGACACAGTCCATTTTGCCCTCCTGTTACAGGAACAACATCATCAGACAGGTAGGCAGGTTAGATCTGTGTCCCTCCAGTATCACCTCAGCCTGAATCACTGGAACTCATTAATAAAACCTCTTAAGAAAAGTGTGTCTGCTAAATACATACAGCAATGTAGCATGCTCAGTGATTCAGTCAGGTATCTACTTTCAGCACATTAGTTTTCCTTAAAAAAAAAAAAAAAGACTAATGAATTATTTGTCTCTTCTGGAAGACTGAGATGTGTTTGTCTACCTTTCACTGTAACCCACAAATAATTGATAAGACTGCCATTGCCCTGGAGTGTTAGCATGAACACCTACATCACAGAAAAGATAACCATGTCCAAGTAGTTTACGAAAGGAGAGTTAACAGATGTTATCAGTGCACACTGGCCTCTTCTAAGCCCGTACAGAGGAAGTTAGCTGACTTCCTCATTCCAGGTTTAGAATTCAGTATGAAAGTACAGCTAAAAGCCTTAAGGTAAAATACAGCTGTGCAAGCTGGTGAATTTCTGCACTTCTTAAACAGCTAAGGTTCTCCATCTTCTGTTACCTGGACAAAGCTCCAGAGTCACAAAGCAAAGCCCACGCAGCTCTGCTAGTCTTGTACACTAGACAGATTGCCCTATGAGACTGTCGCTTTCAGGGAGCAAAGACCACTGCACTATGAGCTGTGCAGAGGAAGGCAAGCAAGCCCTATTTCTTTTCTAGCCTTCGTTGAAGACGCTTTCCAATTCAAGGCAGGTGTCTTCTAACTTCATCTGAACACTTTATCTAGCCAAACAGAGAAACCACCATCACCTCCCAGGTGTGTTTCAACGACTACTTAACGTCTGTCAAATGCTTGGAAGAAGAAAGTCTCTACAGACCTTGGTGGCATTTAAAAACTGAATGGGTGAACAGTGAAGGCTCAGGTCAAACACAAGCTCTTCTGAAAGGAAGCTTTTGAATATTCCTACAGCAGGTTCGAAGGTCACCCTCCATACAATGCCAGCTGGATATTGTGGTGCTCATACAGTCTCACTGTGCATATGTATATTCCATTGCTAAAACCATGAATAATGGTGAAGATCAATCTGAATGTAGAAAATGTATGCCTAGAGTTCTCTTCGCCCTATAATCAGATGGCCTTTTCTTCCCATGTGTTATGTCATAGCAGGCATACATACCTCAAAATTGCTCAGGCTAGTTTGACTCTTTGCATAGATATGCTCACAGTTGTAATCCAAATGTCTTCAACAGAGGTCTAGTTTTAAAAATACTTAGAAGTATAAATTCCACAGGAAACAGGAAAGTCAGGGGAGGGAAGGATATACGATTTATCAGCTTCTACATTTGCAGACATCTGCAGTCAGTAGCATAGGTCATTTTCAGAGTAAATCTTGGCAACAAAGCTTCTTTGTAGAGGAGAAAGACCTGCCAAAATGAACAAGCATAGTAAGAAACACTATTAACATCTGATAAGCAACAAAACAGTACCACAGATTGAGTCTCCTTCAGGGAAAAGAATTAACTCTTATTTGAAATATTTGGTATCTGCTAGCTTTGACATATTTAAAATCAGAAGCAGCCTCTGAACTTACCTCATATTCTGTATACTTTAACCTAATAAATTATTTTGAGGAAGAAAATTCTCTAAGCATTCAGATAACATGTGAACATAGCAAGCATGCAACACAATGCCACATCACAGAGTGTCTTGTTTCAGACAAAACTTCCCAGCTCATTAGACAACTTGATGTTCACTGCGTATTTTCAAATGGGAATGTTTGTGTGACCAGTGTCAGACTAAAGAATAAAGCTGCTGTTCAAAACAAGGGCCAACACAGAGCGTGACAGAAGTCCAACACAGCATGGATATAAGGTACATACTAGGGGAGTTCCTGCATGGCATAAACATTTAGTAGTGTTGGTGTACTTCTGAACTTACCTAATTTGGATTTAAGTTAAGAAAACACAAATTCTTTGGGGCAGAGACCTTCTATTCTGTGTGTGTGTGTGTTTCACATAGTATGGCAGATCTAAGTTCTAAATCACAGCTGTTCAATGTCATTATAATACAAATTTTTGTACTTTTGGTACAACAGTAGGACTCTTCTTTACAAATAAAAAAGGTTGGCTAGTTTTGCATTATCATAAAATGTTTCTGAAAGTGTAAAGAACTTTCATTTTGGGAAAAAAAAAAAACAAACCACATTTAACTCCATACAATCACTTGGGTTTGTCTTCTTTCCTTTTCCTTCTGTGACCATTTTCACATGCTTGTCCAGAGGAACAATTTTAAGAATTTGGAGCTTATAGTCAAGCTTATAGAACCAACTCACTGTGCTGTGACAACATCCAGCCTCTCGACTGTTTAAGAATTTTAATTTAAGTATTTAAATCATAGCAGACTACTCACTTTCTAGCAGTGTCCACAAACCACGTCCAGCCTGCCACCTTCACATTGCACTTCATTCATGCATCTTCACTTTTCCAAAGATGCCAATTTATCCACTATTGAACACTGTGCCGAATTCACAGAACCACAGACCAGTTGAGGTTGAAAGGAACACCTGGAGGGCATCTGGTCCAATGCCCACTCAAATAGGGCCACCTAGCACTGATTGCCCACAAACCACTTTAACAAGCCTCACTGTTAATACTGAAATACTACCCTCTCTCTCATCCTAGACAGTTAACATGAGCTCCCTGTTAGTTCTAAAGAAACTCATATCCTCATCAAGAGGGTACTATCTTCCCTAAGTATCACTACCTCCAGCAGTATCCAAGCACACTGCAGTAATCAAATCAGCTATCACAATGCCTTAGAGGACAGAGATAAGGGAGAACCACTAGCCATATTTTAGGGGTGAGAAGACTTCAGGCCCATCAAGGGGAAGGCACTCAGCCAGCTCACCCGAGCAGTAGCTTAAACTCAGTGATTCCACTTACCAAAGCCCAGCTTTCATTAGAAGATCACAGCTATGGAACCAGCTGAGAACACATCACATCAGGAAAAGCAAGTGGAGAGAGAAGACTCCTCCCCCAGACCTCTCAGCAAAACTTCCTAGAAACCCAGCCCAAGATATTATCGTGCCAATTATTTTTTAATGGTTCAACAACAATTCTCTGAAAGACCAGACGAGAAACTAATACGAGGTTTGCTTAACTCCAGTGCAAGCCGCAGGAGCCCACTCAATACAAACACCACCAGTCTACAGACACGCACCAGACCATTTACCAGACCAGAATAGGAGCTGACTTGCTAGATATAAACCCTTTCCTAAAGAAAGTATCTCTTTAAACACACAGAAAAAAACCCCAACTGTAGTCTTTCAATGATTTGTATTTTGTATCTGAATTAGACACAGCTTTGAATTATTGAAACTTTAGCTATGATTAAATAAGACTGAGAGCACCCAAACCATGCTAGAGATTTGCTTAAAAAACAAAACCCAGCAACTTATGTGGTACATGGCAAGGGAAAACCCCAAACTTTTTAATGGCAAAAAACTTTTTTTTTTTTAAATGGTATGAAAGTCTGAAGTCTTGATTTAATTCTAATACAAAAATCTACCTGTCCTGGTTTCAGCTGAGAGGGTTAATTTTCTTCATAGTAGCTAGGATGTGACTATGTTGTGGATTTGTGCTGGAAACAGCGTTGATAATACAGAGATGTTTTTGTTATATGGACCTATTGCTGAGCAGTGCTTACACTCAGGACACTACCCAAAGTAGATTTTCCTCCATCTTCAATTTGCTTCCATATTTTGAGTAACTTCTAGAGTGGGCTTATCAGGCAGCTGGACATAGTGGATACAAAGCTCCAATAAACTTGTCCATTTGGCACAGGAACTCTGTGAGGCTATGGAGGCCGCTAACCAGTGCGACTCCTGCAAGCTGGAGGCCCCACTGTCCCCAGAGAAGAGGAGAGAGTCCCCCAGCACCAAGAGGGGAGCAACCCTCCCAGCTAGCCTGCTAGTACACCTGGCTTTCCTCACCTCTGGACAGTTACTGATGGAAAAAGAATCTACCCCGAGAGAAGCATCATCCTCTTGAGTAAACACGAAGCTATCCGCAACATGTTAATCCTGCTTAAGACAGGACCAGCCACAAGGACAGTACGACTTGCTCCCCAGAGTCAGGAGGACCCTCTTGCACTGGCTCAGGTTGAGGGCATTACTACTTCAATAGCAGCCACACTTATAGCCCAGAGGTGTGTTACTAACAGCTTCCACCTTGCAGAAACATCTGATTTTAAGGTTTGCAGCCAACAGACACTGTTTCTAATGCAGTGGTAGTTACATTACTCCCCTCCTCTCCACTCCCACTCAGATCTTTATACCTTCAGTTCAAACCTTTACACCTTCTGCCCACCAAGAAACCTCCTTAAGTTTCCTCACTGATCAAATCTTTCAGTGAAAGCAACACCTCAAGCCACTACTCATACTTTGCTGGCCACAGTATTTGTTACTAACGCACACTGGGTGTTTCTGGTATCATCAGTAGCTGTACACACAAGCTGACAACAGTTTCAGTTCTAAGCCTCGTGACTTGGGTACTCGCGAAGCTCAGAAGCCACGGCTTTACATCGGAAGTTCTCTACCTCTCTCTGAAAACCCGTTTTTAAAATGGCAAAATTTGAGCTCACCTACAGGTCAGCACAATAAAATAACTAGTATCTTAATTTTCTCATAGAAGACAGCTAAAATGGTGAGGAACAGGTGAAGAATACACCCAAACTTTAGCTGTCTTAAAAACGAGTAACGTCAGACTCCTTCAAAACAAAGAACCCACGCACCAGCAGCGCCTTTGCAGACGTTTCTGCACGCAGGGACCGGGCCCCGCGGCCTCCCGGGAGGGGCTGGGCGGCTGCGAGGGCTTCACGCCTTCCACCGGGTCAGCCAGCGCCGCCGCGCACCGCGCAGCTCGCCGGCAGCCACCAGCCCCGGCTCTGGCGAGGAGGCGGCGCTCCCGCCCGCCGGGCCGCCCCTCCGCCCGCGCCGCGGGAAGCGGCCGTCCCCCGCTGGGGTGCACCTGCGCCCCCGGCCCG